>JAAALK010000290.1:21349195-21614313 GCA_019279435.1 Zizania palustris
GGATAAAAATTCATTAAAACGTTTAACAAACCTAAAGCTGAAGTTCACATCATGGAGCACTCCAATGAGGAAGAGTCGAAGGAAGAAGATGATTCAGCTGATATGTATGCGGCCGAATGGGCCTAGAACACTAACACCAAACCTATCACTTGCTCTGAGCTACGTCCGTCTCCTACTAAGAGTCGGCCCAACGAGGTTAAGTACTCCTTTGATGTGAATAAATGCAACAAATTATTCGATTTCCTCTTGAAGATCCAGCTTCTCAGGCTGCCCAAGGGCCATGTCATCCTGACCGCTGATGAACTAAAGAAACGCCCCTACTGTAAGTGGCATGATTCGCATTCTCATTATACTAACGATTGCAATGTTTTCTGTCGGCAGGTTCAATCGGCCATAGAGGAAGGACTATTGAAAATAGATTCTAGTCCGAAGATGAAGCTGGACAAACACCCCTTTCTCGTGAACACCGTCGACCTCGATGAGAAGAAGGTATTGATTCGGTCGGAGCAGGCCGAGTCATCTAAAGGGAAAGCAGCCATTATTGGAGAGCCCCTCACACGCACACTCGTACCGAAGAATCCTGAAGTGGGGGTGTGGAAAAAGAACATCGACACGTCATCTTCGGCTAGGGCTCGCAAGAAGCCGAAGGTAACATACTAGATGCTGTTGAACAAACACCAGAAGAGGGCTGAGAAAGCAAGCACTCGGCTGAAGGTACCGAAATAGCCAAACCCTCCAAGGCGGTCGAGCCCTTCGCATCGGCCGAATTCACCTTCGCAATTGGCGAGGCCTCCTGCCTAGTGGGACCCTTCGCTAATATGGTCCGACATCCCTTCGACATAGCCGAACCTCTTACCGAGCAAAGGGTTCGGCTTGCAATGGGTGAAGCCACTAGAGGCCCAAATGCCTCCGCCATACCATTGGACAGTGTCTCCGTGGGCTCCGAGATACAATTCACCGCTAGAGTATCCTTTGCAGTATAGCATCGCCCCCTTTGTTCCTTCGGAGTACTATGATTGGCAGGGAAAATGGATATGGTGAAGGGGAACATCTTCCACAGGTTGTCCGTGGTACCTCCAAGTCGACTGACGCAAAACGAAGCTAAAGAAGATGACCACAAAGGGGTAATGGAGAGAGATTCCGATGCTATCACCGTCAAGGTAGGATCTCAGAAGGTCCCAATCCTGAAGGCTCTCTCGCCGAAGCACGATAGAGGTAAGTCCCTAGATCCGGCCGAAGCCATCTCTAAGGCTCGGTCCGACCGACCTACTATGGTCGGTCCGGCCGGCTTGTCCCAGGAGCCTAGCACAGTACGGTCCGACTGGCCCCCCATGGTCGATCTGACCGACACAATCCGGTCCGACCAGCCTAGCGAGGCCGGTCTGACCGACAGGGTACATGAAAGTGTTTCCGCCAAGCGCAAAGGTTCCAAGGCCGATCCAGGAAATTCTCGTTCGGCCAAAAATTCCAGAAGCAAGTTGGTGGAGCCCAGTACTAAGCCACAACCATCTTGGGCACCTCCGGGTATGTCCAAATCGCAGAAGAAACACCTGCAACGTCTGCTATCACAAGAGATGCGTGAAAAGAAGGCCGAGGATGAGCGAGACACCATCTTCGAGGAGATCTGCCCTCGGCCAGTCGTGAAGCAAGTCTGGAAGCCCAAGCTAGTTGACGCGAACAACCTGGCTCCCATTCTGAGCGATGACGATGACATGCTCGACGACGACTACACGCCCGTCTCCGAGGGGACCGCACCTCAGACATTGGATATAAACATCATCATCCTTCCCGCTGAGTTCACTCTACCGCAAGACGAGGTCGAGGTCGCTCAGTTAAGCCTCGACCCACGAAATGTTGTTTTAGAGAAGCCTGAGGATATGTCTCATCACTTGAATCCTCTTTATGTCAAGGGATACATTGATGGAAAGCCGATCTCCAGAATGCTTGTTGACGATGGTGCCACCGTCAACTTGATGTTGTACTCTCTCTTGAAGAAGCAAGGAAAGGACAAAGAAGATTAGAAGAAAACCAACTTGATGCTCAACGTCTTCAATGGCGAGAGCTCCAAGGCCAAGGGTGGACTTTCGTTGGAGCTGACGGTGGGCAACAAGATGTTGCTGATGACGTTCTTCATCATCGACGTGCAAGGTAACTACGATGTATTACTTCGGCGTGATTGGATTCACACAAATTGTTGCATTCCGTCAACCTTGTACTAGTGTCTCATTTAGTGGGACGACGATGACGTGGAGGTTGTGTTGACATGAGAACGTGCCCCCGCACTTGGGTCAGTTCGATGATCCAAAAGTGTGCGGATACTTAGGAACAAGCCTAAGTGTAACACAACACTGACATCGCGTTCCAACTATCCTAAACAATGGCAAGGGGTGTGGAGTCGCTATGTAATAAAATCACACATAAATAATCCAATTAGCCAAAAAGAAATATATAAATAAAATAAACCAGCCAACTGAACGGAGCCTAACTAATTCGAAGTGTACTATGCGAAGGGTTCACCGAAGGGGGCCTTCGGTGTCTGGTGCGAAGGGTCTTGCCGAAGGTAGCCTTCAATGTTCGGATTGATCTGGCCAAAGGCAGGCTCCTAAGAGATCTCGACGCGAAATCACTTCTGAACAGCGGGGTTTGGTGCGAAGTCTCTAACTCGACAAAATATCCCAAACGCAACGCACTATCGTGACTTCATCTAGAACGGAGTACAAGCGTGGCAAAGCCTAACGTGACGAAGCCTACTACGGAGCGTGCTAGCATGCGGGACTTGGTCAAACCGACAACAGTGTGACAAATCCAGCACGGGTAGTCGAAGCAGGGTCCCACCGAAGGTTGTTCTGTCAGCCTCCGAAACTAGCTTCCTGGCTTCGGACACCTCCGGCGAAAGGGCTCTGAGCATGAAAACCTACAATAGAACAGAGATCAAGCGCCAATTCGGCCTGGGGACTGAATTTGCTAAGTTTTGCAGTAGGGGAACGAAGGTCGCAGTTTGTTACGTAGATTAACGGATACTTCACAAGCGAAGTAACAATGCAATAGCAATCTATTACGTAGATTAACAGATACTTCACGAGCGAAGTAGCAATGCTTACCACGGTTTCGGTGTGGCCGGCGGAGGGCTTCTAGGAAAACCCACGAAGTTTGTAGAAAAGTAAATAAAAAGTAAAGGTATGGTTCAAAGTTAGGGCTTTGTGATTGGTTTGTGTTGGGGGGCTTAATGAACCGGCCTCACCCCTATATTTATAGGGGCTAGTCTTCTTATCTCTAAGATTAATCTGGTAGGATTCAGCCTAATCAAACTTAGGGATAAAATTAGCCAGAATCAGACTCAAACTCTATCTCTGAAATCAGCCCGAAGTGGGCCTTTGGTAGGGCCCACCGAAGCCTACTCTTCGGGCCGAAGCTTCGGTGAGGTAGACCTCCGAAGGACTTCGGGCCAAAGGTAGTAGGCCGCCAGAAGGCTTCCGGAGCCCATGTTCGATGGACCTTCGGGCCGAAGGTAACAGGCTGCTAGAGGACCTCCGAAGCCCAATTCTCGATGGGCCTTCAGCCCTATAGGGCTTCGGCCTGATCTAGGACTTGTGTATTTTCGGCCCAAATTAGCAAAATTGATATTTTGACAATCTTGACTATTAATGCCATTTTTTGCTATCAACACATGCCCCCTGCCTTTTAGTGAACTACATGAACTAAAAGCATAACGGGCTAAGTACGACACTTTCTATATCGACCTTTTGACATTTTCAAGTGCTTTGCCACACACTTGGGAAGTACCTTTTCAAATACCTGCCATTCAAAGCTCTTCGAAACTGTTCTCCTTGCAAAGATTGCAACATGTACGCGTTACCTGGAGCGATTTCGGCAACTTTAAAAGGATCTTCCCAATTAGACGACCATTTACCAAATTTGAGGCTCTTAGTGCCTAAGGGTAAAATCGTCTTCCAAACTAAGTCAGCAACTTGAAACGATTTTGGTTTAACTTTTTTGTTGTAGGCTCTAGCTAGTCGCCTTTTGTCTTTCTCTATAGCTTCTAAAGCCCTCAACCTTTTATCGGTCACTTCTTCTAAGTTGTCTTTTAAAAGAGTTTCATATCCATCTACCGATAAGCCCTCTTGCTTAAGAAATCTTAAGGAGCCAAGATCCACCTCTACTGGTAGAACGACTTCTTGCCCATATACTAACTCATATGCACTAACTTTGGTAGCACCATGCTTTGCAACTCTACAAGCCCATAGTGCCTCGGAAAGCACTTCATGCCACCTTTTAGGGAACTCTTCAATTTTCTTCTTAACGAGCTTAATTACGGTTTTGTTACTAGACTCGGCATGACCATTGGCTAGAGCATAGTATGGTGATGAGTTTATCAACTTAATACCATAAAATTTGGCAAAGTCTCTCACTTCTTTAGCAACAAATGAAGCACCTTGATATGTAGTGAGAGTTTGGGGAATACCGAATCTATGTATAATGTGCTTCAAGATAAAATTAGTTACGTCATTGTGAGTCATATTCTTGAGAGGCACGACCTCGGTCCATTTGGTGAAGTAGTCTGTCGCCATCAACATGAACCGATGCCCTTTTAAAGAGGGAGGGTGAATCTGGCCGATGAAGTCTAAACCCCAACCTCAGAATGGCCATGGCTTAATAATAGGATTAAGTAGCAATGCAGGAGCTAGCTGAATATTACCAAACTTTTGACACGCTTCACACCCTCTGTAGTATTTAAAACAATCTTCAGTCATAGTCGGCCAATAGAAACCTGCTCTTTTGAGCATCCAACTCATTTTCTGGGCCGACCGATGAGTTCCACAAAGCCCTTCATGGACTTCTCCCATAGCCACTTTGGACTGATCGACATCTAAGCATCTCAAAAGCACTCCATCAATAGTTTGGCGGTATAATACATCATCCAGCAACACAAACTTAAACGCCTATCACCGAACTTTCCGATCAACCCTTTGATTATGATTTCTTAAATACTGGACGATTGGAATTCTCCAATCATCCTTATAGACATCCGGATGGTTTGCTAGAGTAATGTCCAAATTGCTAACTTCGGAGTGCCCCTCGGGCCTTTCCTGCTTCTACCGAAGGCTGGTGGGATTGGCCGTGCGAAGCCTATCAGAGTGGAGCCTTCCGTCAGAGGGGTCCGGTGTGTGAGGGTCTCCGTCGTCCAGAAGACTTCAGCATGAGGGCTCCAGCGCGCAGGGCCCTTTGGCAGATGAACGACTCCAGCATGAGGGTTCCAGCATGCAACACCCATCGGTGGCCGGAGGGGTCTGACCCAGAGGGTCTAGCGGACCTCGCATCTGCCCAAAGTTTTTGGCTTTGGCAGTGAGACCAAGCACTGTTTTTCCTTGTACAGAAAACTTTCCTCTCTTGACTTGATAGCCAGATGCTTGCTGAGCCAAATCATTTGCAATTGAATTGTCTTCTCTTGATACGTGAGAAATTTTGAAGTCGTCAAAAGTTGCAATTATGTCTATACATTTATCCAAGTAACTATTTAGCAAGCCATTAAAACATTGAGCACTTTTAGCTACTTGTTGTACTACTAACAAAGAATCACCATGCACATGAACATGTTTAGCACCTATGGATTCTAGCAATTCAAGTCCTAGCAATAAAGCTTCATATTCAGCTTGGTTATTAGTAGAGGGAAATTCTAAACGGGGCGAGGTTTCAAAGTGTATTCCACTAGGTGATATGAGAACTATCCCGATACCTTGGCCATTCTTACAAGCTAAACCATCAAAATAAAGTTTCCATGGCACTACCTCAATTAGAGCAATATCGTCACCCTAATTGACGTCTACGTGGTGATCAACTATAAAATTAGCGACAATGTGGCCTTTCATAACCCTTAGAGGTTCATAAGCCAAATCGTATTCAATCAAAGCGTAAGCCCATTTTCCGATTCTTCCACTTAGAATCGGCTTTTGCAACATGTATTTTATGACATCGATTTGGCAAGCGACAATACATGTAATAGGCAGAAGTTAGTGACATAATTTGGTACATGCATAATAAAGTGATAAACACAGACGCTCCACAAACACGTACCTGGTTTCAGCGTCCAGCAGGCGGCGTCTCAAGAATGTGATGATGTATTCTTTTTCCTCCACCTCCTAGGTTAGCACGTCCCCTATCATGCTATCTTCTGCGGTGATGTATAGCCGAAACAGGATTCCATCCATTGGTGCTCTCACCATGGGCGGTGATGAGAAGCATTCTTTAATCTTTTCAAAGGCGCTTTGCTGACTTGCCCCCAAGTGAACTCGGCTTCATTTTTAGCCGAAGTATAGGGACAAAAGCATAGATTTTACTAGACAAGTTAGATATAAAGCAACACAAATAATTCATCTTGCCTAGCAACTTTTGCACATCTCTCTTGCATGTCGGCGCTGCAAAGTTTCTAATCTTTTCAACCCTTTTAGGATCAATTTCAATACCTCTTTCATGAATCATGAATCCTAAGAACTTGCCTGCCGACACGCCAAAAGCACATTTGTGGGGGTTCATTTTCAAGCCATATTGTCGCATCCTATCAAACGCAACTTTCAAATCGGCTAAATGGTTTCCCATAGCGTCCAATTTGGCTACAACATCATCTATGTATACTTCTAACATAACTCCTATCAAGTCATGAAAGATCAAGTTCATAGCACGTTGATCTGTAGCGCTAGCATTCTTTAAACCAAAAGTCATAACGATCCACTCAAACAAGCTGACAAAACCAGGGCATCGAAAGGTTGTCTTGTAGACGTCCTCTTCGGCCATAAAAATTTGATTATAACCAGCGTTGCCGTCAAGAAAACTTAGTACCTTGTGTCCTGAAGCATCGTTGATCAACATGTTGGCTATCAGCATGGGATACTCGTCCTTTGGAGTGACTTTGTTTAAATCCCTAAAATCAATACAAACTCGCATTTGCCGCTCCCTTTCTTCTCTACAGGCATAATATTAGCGACCCATTCGGCATACCTGCATGGCCTAATAAACTCAGCTTTGAGTAATCGTTCTACCTCTTCTTTAACTCGGTCATACATGACCGAATTAAAGCGACGAGGGGGCTGTTTATAAGGCCTAAACTCGGGTTTAATAGGTAGCCAATGCTCCACGAGCTCGTGGCTTAATCCGGGCATCTCTCTATACTCCCATGCAAAACAATCAACGTACAACTGAAGCAACTTTATTACTTTGGCCTTCTCATCAGCCTGTAAATTCTAGTTTACAAAGGTCGACCTTGGAATGCTTCCATTGCCTATGTCGACTTCTTCTAAAGGATCAGCCGACGCAAAACCTTGTCCTAATTTCTCTACTTTGCTAAAATCTTCAATGGTTTTGGCAATACCCTCTTTAGAAGACCGATATTGCTCTACACAAAACTTTAGCCAATCAAGATTACTTTTACTAGACATGACTTACTAATTTAGAAATAGCCGAGCTACACCAGCCGACTTTACAGACACGTGTATGAAACGTCCTCCAGACACGCTAACGAAGTCGTAATACGAAAGGTCCTTACCTAATAGACACTATACTTTGTTGTGAATGGCGTTGATGGACACATCGGCCAATGCTACCAGGGCCGAAGTGTCTGTTGGTATGACTTCTACGTCATCGCCGTCCCATTGTATCAGGCATTGGTGCAAAGTAGAAGGGATACATCAATTTGCGTGAATTCAGTCACGCCAGAGTAGCACACTATAGTTACCTTGCACGTCAACGATGAAGAATGCTATTGGCAACGTCTTGTTACCTACTATTAACTGCATGGAGAGTACACCCTTTGCCTCGGAACTCTCGCCGTTGAAGACGTTGAACATTAGGTTAGTTTTCTTTAAGTCTTCCTCGCTCCTGCCAAGTTTCTTCAATAGAGAGTAAGGCATTAAGTTAACAGTGGCGCCACCGTCGACAAGCATCCTAGAGATCGACTTCTCGCCAATGTGACCCCTGGCGTAGAGAGGCTTTAGGTGGTAAGCCATATCATCGGGTTTCTCAAAAATAGCATTGCGTGGGCTGAGGTTTAGCTAAGCGACCTCGGCCTTGTCTTATGGTAGGGCGAACTCAGTGGGCAACATGATGACGTTGATATCCATCGCCTGGGGTGTGGGTCCCTTAGAGACGGGCGAGTAGTCGTCATCATCGTCGCTCAAACTAGGAGCCAGGTTGGTTATCTCAACCGACTTAGGTCTCCATACCTGATTCATTGTCAGTCGAGGGCGGATTTCCTCAAAAATGGCATCTCATTCATCCCCGTCCTTCTTCTCACGCATCTCTTGTGCCCATTAGCATTGTAAACGCCTTTTCTGTGATTTGGACATGCCCGGAGGTGCCCAAGATGGTTGTGGCCTTGTACCAGGCGCCACCATTTTGTTTCTGTGGTTTTTGGCCGAAGGGGTACCACCCAGGTTGGCCTCGCATGTTTCATAATCGGAGGACACTTTGCTGCGGACCCTATCGGTCGGACCGGCCTCGTTCATCCGATCGGTCCAGGCTCCGGCGCTAGCCTCAGCTGGATTAGGGGAGTTACCTCCATTGGGCTTCGACAATGGGGCCTTTGGGATTGGGACTTCCTGAGACCCTACTTTGACTGTGATGGCTTCAGACTCCTCCTTCGCCTCTTCGTGTCCATCTCTCTTGGATCTGTCCTGTGTGAGTCGATTCAGAGGTACTACGAACAACCTGTGGATGATGTATCCATTCACCGCGTCTGTGTGTCCCTGCCAGTTATAATGCTCTGAAGGAAAACATGACGCAATGTTACACTGCGAAGGGTACACAGGGGGTGAGGTGTACGGATCCCACGGGGTCCTTGCCCAATTGTACGACGGAGGCATTGGTGGCTCCAGTGGCTTGGCCCACTACGAGCTGAACCCATTGCCCGGAGAGGGGTTCGACCATGTCGAAGGTATTTCGGACCATACTAGTGAAGGGTCCTGCTAGGCTAGAGGTATGTTCGGACATTGTGGGCCGAAGCCTCCCGCAGGAGGGTTTGCCCAGAGCAGAGTTGAGTCCAGCCATTGGGGGCCGAACTCTTTGTGCGAATGGTTCAGCCACTGGGGTCCGAAGCCACTGTGTGGAGGGTTCGAATGCTAGGGTCCGAAGCCACTGTGAGTAGGGTTTGGGCACTGTGGTCCGAAGCCACCGTGCGGAGGGTTCAGTCACTGTGATCCGAAGCCAACCTCCAACTGCCTTGGCCCCTTCGGCTGTCTTAGCTCTCTTGCACGGGGGCCTATTGCCTTGGCTTTTTTATGATGTTTGTTCAATAGCATCTGATATGTCACCTTCGTCTTCTTGCAATCCCTAGCCGAAGGAGATGTCGATCCAATAATGACTTCTTTCCCCTTAGTTGACTTGGCCTAATCCGGCCAAATCAATACTCTCTTCTCATCGAGGTCGATGTTGTTTGTGGGAAAGGGATCTTTGTCCAGCTTCATTTTTGGATTGGGGTCTATTTTCAATCGTCCTTCTTCTATGGCCGATTGAACCCGTCGACGAAAAACATTGCAGTCGTTAGTATAATGGGAATGTGAATAGTGCCACTTATAGTATGGGCGTTTCTTTTGCTCGTCGGTGGATGGAATGACTTGGCCTTTAGGCAACTTGAGAAGATGGTTCTTCAAGAGAAAATCAAATATTTTATCGCACTTAGTTATATCAAATGAGTATTTGACTTCGCTAGGATGACTCTTAGTTGGAGACAGCCGTAACTCAGAACAAGTGACGGGTTTGCTCGTAGCATTCTAAACCCTTTCGGCCGCATACATGTCAGCCGAATCTTCCTCTTCATCTGACTCTTCTTCGTTGAAGTGTTCTATGATGTGGACTTCAGCCCTAGACTTGTTAAACGTTTTAATAAACTTCTTATCTTTGGCTCGGCCTTCCTGGACCAGAGCTTGTTGTAAGACTCGGCTAACTTCTAAAAAGTTTTGGTTGTCTAGCCTCTCCTTAATCTCGGAACACAACCCGTTGAAAGCTAGATCCGCCAAATCCCTCTCTGAAATATTGAGACTAAAACATCGGTTTGTGGTATCTCTAAAGCGCTTTATATACTCAGAGACACTCTCGCTAGATTTCTGTCTAACCGATGTTAAGTGTGAGAGCCTAAGTTTTGTCTCTCCCGTATAAAAATAGTCATGGAACTTTTGTTCCAATTCAACCCATGTTTGTACAGAGTTTAGTGGGAGCGCCGAAAACCAAGTGAAAGCAGTGCCAGGTAGAGAAAGAGAAAATAGTCTAAGTTTTAAAGCATCTAACCCACTAGCTTCTCCACATTGTGCTAAGAACTGGCTGACATGCTCTAGTGTGGTTTTGCTACCCTCACCGTTGAACTTGGTGAATTTAGGGACTCTATAGCCGCGAGGGTATGGTATAGTGTCGAAATGGTTGGAGTAAGGTTTTCTGTAAACCCTACCCCAATCTGTAGGTACGAAGCCAGTGCATTCCCTAAATAGTGTGCGGATTCGCTCTTCTATGTCGTCTTGGCCTATTGCTTGCGCACGTCTCTTGTGTAGAGGCACGACACATGGTGATATGTCAGTGTGTCGGCCGTGGGGGTCTTCCTCACGTGCTGGCTCTGGGTAAGTGACGTGCTCAGGCCTATGCATTTGTGTGTGCGGTGCGGGCAATGCAGGAAGTACCAGCGCAGGTGTAAGTGGCGTGCAATAAACAGTGGTAGCTTGGACATGTGCGTAGTGGCTTGTCTCTGCCGTATATGCTGAGGCCGGAGATGTGATGGTCTTGCTAGTACTACCGTCGGTCCTGCTGTAGATACGATTTACCGGAGGTGCACTAGCGATTGGGGTTGGAGGAATGGCCTCGGTAAAGCTGAACCTTCTAAGTGTCACCTCTACCTGAGAGCTAATTGCCGAATCTAAACGGTTGGCTAGCGAAGCGCTAATGGCTTGATCTACTGATGCAACTATTTTTTGCTCAATTTCTAAAGAAGATAAAGGAGGCGATACCAGTGTTACCTAGGTCCGAGCGATGTTGGGGACCGTTGGGGGAAAATATCTCATCTTTGGGGTTATTGCCGCAACAGCATGACAACAGATAGTGGATTTGAAGGTTTCCAGACGTCCATCTTCGAAGATACCTTGAGTCAAGCTCGAAGTACGAAGATAGGCATTGGTTCGGAGTACATCTTCGAACTAAGGTTCTGCAAGATCTTTATTGCCAGCTAAGATGGAAGATTTATCTTTTATATCATTAGATTAGTCTTTTACCATTTTAGCCTTATCAAGGGTACTGAATAGTTTCCACTATGTCGGTTGTAATAGAGGGGTAAATAGGTCTTTTCCTTAATATTTGGGCCTATAAATACCCCCCGTTTCACCATGTAATAGGGACCGAATACAAGTTATTCAATACACACATTCGAACTATTCTAAGTTGTTATCCTTTCGGAGGCTTAGAACAGTTCTCTTCGCAAACATTTCGTTTGTTAGTTTCTTTTCTACAAAAACCTGTTAGCGTAATCTTTTACGCCAACAGTTGGCGCCGTCCGTGGGGAACCTAGTCCAAAAAACTTTGTTCTCTACCAACTTCTTACATCATGCCTCCTAAGCGGAGTGCACCCCGCAATCCCGTTCGGAGGTCTTCTCAGATCTCCGGAGAGATACCATTCGACACGGTTGAAGTCGGAGGGCCTTCGACATTCCCTCCGCAAACTCCGGAAGGGGCTTCTATCCCTCGAACATACGAAGCTTCTCCGCCAACCCCTTCCATACTTCGACCACCCGGAGTCCCTCCTCCACCTTCCATCCCAATTCGAACTGATCCTACCAGTTCTCAAGACCCGGAAGATCCTTCCGGAGGAGATGAAGACAATCTTGGAGATATGGCTACTCAAATGGCCAACCTTCAAGCTAAGGTAGCAAGGTGGCGACAGGAAGCTGCGAACAGGCTTCGCTCTCAAGCCATCCCAACTATTCCAGAAGTGCCCGAAGACGACGATCTCGATTATCCCGAAGCCCCGGAGAACGCCTCCTTCGATAATGAATCTCCGCTGCATCCTGAGCTGCAGAAAGTTCGCTTTGATCCAAAGTTTAAAACTTCGAAGCTCTGTAAGTATGCCGGAGATGAAGATCCCGGAGAGTTCGTTCGTTCTTATGCCCTAGCAATTGAAGCTAGCGGAGGAGTTCGAGACACCATGGCGAAGTGCTTCCCCTTAGCTCTTCAAGGAGTGGCATTAAGGTGGTTCTGGTCCTTGAAGCCAGGATCAATTAATTCATGGTCGCAGCTGAAGAAGAAGTTTATAAGCAATTTTCAAGGCACAGTCGTGCCTCCCATGTCAACAGGAAGCCTTTTCCAGGTGAAACAGCTCCCCGGAGAGACATTGAGGCAATATTTTAAGCGCTTCGCCCATACGAAGTCGCAAATTCGGGGGTTGTCTGCATCTTCGGTAGTTGATGCAGCTCGGGAAGGCGTCACTCATCAAGGCCTCCTGGATAAGCTTCATCGGAAAAGCATCTCCTCGGTCTCTCAGTTGATGTCATACTTCGAGGAGTATGTGAGATCAAAAGAGGGTTGGCTTCGAAGGACTGCCGCTACTTCGTCCATATTGCAAGAAGTTAAAGTAGAAGTGAAAACTTCGGCATAGCCGCAGGAACCAGTCTTCGAAGTTCAACATGATCGGAGAAGAGGGCAAAAGCACCCTCGTTCGGAAGTCATGAATATTGCACCCCCACAGAAGTTTACACAGAGAGCTCCACATTCTTCGGGGAACAAGGCCAGCGGCTGGAGGCCGCCAGGGAAAACGGCTGGCAAGGGCCAGACCCTTTTCTGCTGCATCCATGGAGAAAATCGAAGTCATGCAACTGATACTTGCAAGGCTATACTTACCCTAAGGGGAGAGTATCTAGAAAGAACTTCGGGTCGAGGTACTACCGACCGAGTTCCAGCTGCAACGCGCCCCGAGCCGGTCCAGGCTATGGCGCGGATAGAAAACTTTGATGCTGCAAGACACCCTCCAGTGGCCAATGTTATGCCACCTCCGAAGCAAGAGGAAGGGCAAGATCGAGGGAAAAGAGTAGTCCTCCCCATTTCCGGAGGAGGTACCCTCGGAAGCATGTCGAAGAGACAGCGAAGAGACTATGTCAGAGAAGTAGGCCATATTGGAACTTCATCATCTGCAGCCGCAATGCCGGAGTGGTCTCATGTGCCGATATCCTTTTCTGCGGAGGATGCAGCTGGCATTAAGTTCCCGCATGCAGATCCACTTGTTATCACTGCTGATATTGCGGGCACTGAAGTTCGAAGGGTGTTGATTGACGGAGGTAGCTCGGCAGATATCATTTTTGTTCAAGCCTTCGATCAATTGTGCATCTCCAGGAAGCATCTCCTTCCAGCAGCTCGTCCTTTGCAAGGCTTCGCAGGACCTCCGCTTGATGCACTTGGCCAAATAGGCCTGGAAGTTACCTTCGGAGAAGGTTTGTTGGCCCGAACTGAGGAAGTAATCTTCGATGTTGTAGATGCCCCGTATGCTTACAACGTCATCTTCGGAAGAGGCATGCTAAACCAGTTCGGAGCTGTGGCGCATCACAATTATTTGTGCATGAAGATGCCCACACAAGCAGGAGTCCTTACTGTCTTCGGAGATCAAGCTATTGCTCGGAGAGCGGAATATGGTCATGGTCCCCCTCTTGATCCGAGACAAGTAAACAATGTACAAGATAATGAAGAAATTTTTTCAACCCCCTCCGAAGCTTCGAAGAAGTCCTTTCCGAGACCAAGTCCCGAAGGAGAAATTGCAACGAAGGTCATTGTTAAAGATGGTAAAGAGTATACATTTCAATTTGGTAAAAGTTTACCTCCAGAAGTTGCAACCTCCTTGGAAAAAGTGGTAGAAGAGAATTTGGATGTCTTCGCTTGGTCTGACGAAGATATCACCGGAGTCGATCGGGATATCATTGAACATAGTTTACTTGTAAACCTGAAGGCCCGGCCTGTTCGGCAAGGACTCCGGAAAATGTCTGCAGAAAGAGCTGCTCTAGCGAAGGACGAAGTTGAGAAATTGTTGAAGGCTGGGATTATCAGAGAAGTGGCTCACACAGAATGGTTAGCCAACCCAGTCTTTGTCAGAAAGAAGTCTTCCGGGAAGTGGCGCATGTGCATTGATTTCACATCCTTGAATAAAGCATGCCCTCGTGACCCCTACCCATGCCCCGAATTGATCAATTGGTTGACTCCACCGCAGGTTCGGAGTTATTAAGCTTCCTTGACGCGTATTCTGGTTATCATCAAATATGGTTGAAGCGCGAAGATGAGATCAAGACAAGCTTCGTAACTCCTTCGGGAGTCTTCTGTTATGTAAGAATGCCCTTCGGCTTAAGAAATGCCGGGGCTACTTTTTTGAGGTTAGTTGCTAAGGCTCTAGGTCATCAACTAGGTCGCAATGTGGAGGCCTATATGGATGATATTGTAATAAAGAGTGCTTTAAAGCACCAACATAGCCTAGACTTAGCAGAAACATTCAATAGCCTTCGGGCATGTGGGATCCATCTTAACCCCGAAAAATGTATCTTCGGCGCTAAGGCTGGAAAGTTGTTAGGGTATTTAGTTTCAAGCAGGGGAATTGAAGCTAGCCCTACTCAAATAACTGCGCTACAAAAGATGGCTCCTCCGGAAAATTTAAAGCAAGTGCAAAAACTGACTGGGCATCTGGCAGCACTTAGCAGGTTTTTATCAAGGTCTGCGGAGAGAAGCTTGCCTATATTTAAAGCATTGAAAGGGTCCGAAGATATTGCATGGACACCGGAGTGTCAGAAAAGCTTCGAAGATATTAAAGAGTATCTCAGTAATCTTGCTACACTCACGGTGCCTACTGCGGACGAAACCCTACTCCTTTACCTTGCAGCTACAGGTTCTGCTGTCAGCGCAGTCCTTGTCAGAGAAGTGGATTTCAATGGGAAGTTGGTCCAAAATCCTGTTTATTTTGTATCCGAAGCATTATCAGGAGCGAAGACAAGATACTCCGAACTTGAGAAGTTCGTTTATGCTCTGATAATGGCTTCGAGGAAATTAAGACATTATTTTTTGGCACACAATGTAATTGTACCAACTTCGTATCCTTTAGGAGATATGCTTCGAAATAAGGATTCCACTGGAAGGATTGGGAAGTGGGCAGTTGAGCTAGCACCCTTCGGCATATCTTTCTTGGCAAGGACAGCAATCAAATCGCAAGTCTTAGCAGATTTTGTAGCAGAATGGACTCCACCTGCAAATGTGGTTCCGGAGAAGTCAAGTGACGGAGTTTGGACTGTTTACTCCGATGGGGCTTTCCAAGCATCCGGAGCAGGCATCGAAGCAGTGTTAATTTCACCTTCAAGGCAAAGAGCAATGTACTCCGCAAGACTCAACTTTAAGTCTACCAATAATATAGCGGAGTATGAAGGGATTTTATTGGGACTCCGAAAAGCACGTGCTCTAGGGGCTACAAGAATTATTATAAAGACATATTCTCAGATAGTAGCAGGGCACGTAGATAAAAGTTTCCAAGTTCGGCATCCACAACTTGCAAAGTACTTAGAAGAAATCCGTAAAATCGAAGCACACTTCAAGGGTATTTCCATTCGGAGTATACCAAGAGCAGAAAATATGCAAGCGGACATCCTAGCAAAAGCTGCATCCGGAGCTGTGGATGTGCCCGAAGAAGCTTTCTATGAAGAGCTCAATATACCTTCGGTGCCACAAATTCCCTCTGCAGAGATTCTTTGCATCCCTAGTGCAGATTGGAAAAATTCAATCATGGAACTTTTACAGGGAGGAACAAATTTGCCCGAAGAGCCACAACTGTCAAGATTAAAGCTTAGAGCCAGAAATTATCAAATAATCAACGGTATTTTATACAAGGCCGGAGTATGTTCCCCTCTACTCCGATGTATATCTCAAGCCGAAGGCCAAGAAATTCTTCGAGAAATTCATGAAGGCCTTTGTGGTAGCCATTTAGCCCCTAGAGCTTTGGCAGAAAAAACACTTCGCCAGGGGCTTTATTGGCCTACAATAACAGCTGATGCGGAGAGCCTAGTCCGCACTTGTCAAGGATGCCAGTGGATGGGTTGACGGAGTCATCGCCCACCAACAGCTCTTCAAGTCATTGCTCCGGTATGGCCTATGGCCAGATGGGGTATGGATTTAATTGGTCCCTTTCCAGTAGCCAAGGGAAATCTGAAGTTCGCAGTGGTAGCTATTGAATATTTTTCTATGTGGGTGGAAGCAGAACCCTTGACAGCTATCACTTCGAACAATGTACAGAAATTCTTTTGGAAGAACATCATCTGCCGGTTCGGAGTGCCCAGACAACTCACAGTTGATAATGGAACACAGTTCGATGCAGAACCCTTCAGGAAGTTTTGCGAAGATCTAGGCATTCAGTTATGTTTTGCTGCTGTAAGACATCCTCAGTCTAATGGAGCCGTAGAGCGAGCCAATGGAAATATTTTGTCAGGACTAAATCGAAGGATAGTAGGATTTGCAAAGGGACTGTGGACCGAAGAGCTTCCGAAGATTTTGTGGTCCATTCGGACTACGCAAACAAGGTCCACAGGTTTTACTCCATTCAGACTACTATTCGGAGATGAAGCAATGACTCCAACGGAGCTCAAAGGAGGATCATCTCGCAGCACCGAACTGGAGATTGAAGAAGAAAGACAAGCTTCGCTAGATTTATCAGAAGAAACAAGACTTCGAGCTGTGGCAAATTTATCAAAGTATCATCAGCAGACGAAGGCTTGGTTTGACCCGAAGGTTAAGCTCAATGAACTAAGACCGGGTCATCTTGTTCTACGAAGCATTATAGCACCAGGGAAGTTAGGGAATAAATGGGAAGGCCCATACCTAATTGTTCGTTCAGGACGCCCTGGCTCTTTTAAGTTAGCTAATTTAGAAGGTGAAGAGTTAGCACATACTTGGCATGCGGAGCACCTAAAGCGATACTTCGCATAAGTGCTCCTTGTAATTCGCTTGTAATCATCTTCTAAATTAATAAAGCATATGATCCTGATAGTGCCTTCCCCTCATAGACTTCCAGCTTCCGAGTGGACGCACTAGAACCGCGGGGTCGACCGAGAGGGAAGTGTCATGAAGCTGGGTTGTATTTTCGGACTTCGAACCATTGGTTCGAAGCTTCCGACGTGGGGGCTGACATAATCCGGAGCCCAAGCCACCGGCTTGTAGGCATCCATAAAAGAGCCCAAAACCACATCATACGGAGTCCAAGCCATTGGCTGGTAGACTTCCGTAAAAAGAGCCGAAGGTGGCCAAAACTTGCGGAGTCCAAGCCATTGGCTGGTAGACTTTCGTAAAAAGAGCCGAAGGTGGCCAAAACCTGCGAAGTCCAAGCCATTGGCTGGTAGACTTCCGCAAAAAGAGTCGAAGGTGGCCAAAATATACGGAGTCCAAGCCATTGGCTGGTAGACATCCGTAAAAAGAGTCCAAAGAGACCATTGCAAACTCCGAACCATTGGTTCGACAGAGATTGCAAAAATAAGCCGAAGGTGCCTAAAGCAAAACAGAGTTTGAGCCATGAGCTCCGAATGTCTGTTAACACAGTCCAAAGTGACAAATTATCTAAGATACTAAGATATCTTGAAAGTTATCTCAAGTGATTTCTTTCAAAAAACAAAGGTACTAAGTTGCCATTTTTCCGACTAAAAATAGTCGAAGACATTTTATAAAGATTTTAAAAAAAATCTTTAAGTTACAGAGGGGCTCCGAACCCCCAAAAAATTGTACTCCGAAGTTTTTTCTTTGCGCATAACCATCTTTGAATACATTTCGAAGTTGCTTATACCCAAAGAGGGGCTAGTAAATATGGAGACAATTTTAAATCGATATTCATTATTCAAACAAATATGTTTACAGATTACATTATGAAAAATTGGTATCTATACCAAGAAGGAATCGAAGACCTCTTCGGTCTCTAGAGCTAGGGGTGGAACGACTAGTTCCAGCGCCGGGAGTTCTAATAACTTTGCGTTTAACTCTCTTGCTCCCCTTTGAAGCTCTAAAATCCTTCTGTTCTTATTGAAGTTCGGCCCAAGTTCGAAGCCGTTCGGGGCTCCTTTCCCAACTTCCAAGTTCTTCAGGCTTTTTATTTTGAGCTTCATCTTCGTCTTCAGACCATATAACATCTTCTGAAGACGAAGTGTTTACGTTAACCTCTTTTTCTTCCTCTTTAATATAAGACATTATATCTTTGATTACTTTGGGCGCAATTACACCGGAGTCATCTCGAGGAATTAGAAATCGAGGACGTTTATAAGCTTTAAGAAGATCGAAGGTGGTCCATAATGAGCGAACTTCGTCGTTAAGGTCTAACACTTCGATATCTTCCGTAAGAGGCGAAGCCTAAAAATATGACAAACAAATTTTCATTGATAAATGTTTATAAGCATAAAGCTTTACATGGCCAAAAATCCTAAGGTATTTCTAAACCTGCGGGTTCGAAGGATGCTGACTGCTCGAAGCTTGGGTCCGAACTTGCTTCTGGCGTTGGCCTTCGTCGATCCAAGCCTTGATCGCGGAACGACCTTCGGCTCTCCATGAGGTTTGGAAGGCTCGCCAAGCAGCAGCCACACCTTCGGAAGGTTTTAGAAGTCGCTCGTCGTCGAAGGTGATTGGGCCCCCTCCTGTGTCCGGAGTTATCGATCGGCCCAGATCTTCGTAGTAGCGAAGTAGGCCAACAGCAGACGCTTGTTCGGAGAGTTCTCCGTATCTAATGCCCGCCGTCTTAATCTGCTTCGCCACTCCTTGGATCCTTTTCAACCGGCGCAGAAGAGTGATGTTATCGTCAGAAGGAAGTATCCCAGTAGTACCGAAGTACTCCAGGACATCTAACAACTGACTCATAACTTCCGCAGCCACCTTTTCAGACTTCAGCTTGTCTTCGATCAACGCATCCTTCGTCGAAGTGACTTCGCCCAAAACCCCAGAAAGTCTAGCATTTTCAGTGGTCAAAATATTCTTTTGGTTTAACAATTGGCTAGCTTCCTCTTGGAGTCGGACGAGCTCGGACCCCGCAGTAGCGTGCTCCGCCCGCAGCTTTTCAACTTCTGCTCGAAGTACAATCCTTTCTACTTCGAGCTCTTTCTTCGCAACCTCCAAACTTTGCCTGGCCCTTCGTTTTGTTGATATTATATTATCCATTTGAGCCACTCGACTTTCGGAGATGTTAAAATTACTTTGAAGGACACTATTTTCCTCCCGAAGACGAGCGATCTCTTCGTCATTGCATATATTCGCAGCTCGGGCCAAGACAGTTTGCTGCAAAAATAAAAAACTAAGGTAAATATTTATTCGTAGATGAATTCTATGTTATTTCGCAGCTACTTCGTACCTTATAGGCTGCACGTTCTATGGCGGCATTAAGCTCCGTCCTGTCAGCCTTGCTCAAAATGGCTACTAAGTTAGTCTCCCCAATGTCACGGCTAGCTCGATCCAAAGGTTCGAGCAAAGTCCGAAGACCAGTTGTTTGCCCTAAGAAAGGAGCTAGCAAGGGGAGCATGCTTATTGCCTGTTGGTCATCTTCGTTTAGCGAAGGACCGGAGCTTTGGCCTTTGGTCTTCGGAGCCACTGGAGACTGGCCCTCCCCGGAAGATTGGCTCTCGTCTGTTGAATCAGATGGAGTTGATCCGGAACTCACAGCAGGGAGGGGCTCTATATGTCTTTTGCCTCTTCCAGGTCCCATTTGAGTAACTCTCTGGGCTGGCTCCGAAGTTGTCGAAGGTCCAGGAATTATTTCCTCTTGACGGACTTCTTCCATAGGAGTGGACTCTATAAAAAATAATGAAAAGTATTATACATTGTATAAATATTCAAAATAAACATGAAAAAGTTATTCGAAGTCTACCTTCGACGTTTTGCAGAGGAGTCATCGTCGGACTGTTCGGTGGATCGAAGGCTAGTTCTTCATCCGAATCAGCCGTTAAGTCTTGGACTGCAGGAGCATCGTCCTGAGCAGTCCTCGTTGCTTCTTCGGGAATCGAAGCTATAGTGACTTCGACCCCACTCTCATTCACAGGAACTTCGTCCTGAGTTACATCTTCCTGAACTACCGAAGTCCTTGGTTGATCAAGATTGTCTTGGGACTCCGGCACGTTCACAGGTACTTCGACTTGTGCTGTCCTTTGAGTTTCATCTTCTTCTATTAGACGCACAAGCAATATCGTTTCTTCCTCTTGGGAGTCGGAAATTGAAGCCCTTGAGCTCGAAGGTGCAAGATTCGAAGGTGCAAGATTTTTTGGCTTCCGAGCCACCTTCTTCACCGGAGTCTTTGCGGAGCTCGAAGTCCCGGCTTCGGCTTTCCTCTTCTTGGGTCCTTTCTCCGAAGGCACCCAATCCATCAGAGGGGGCGGAGTGATTTCCAACATTCCCCATACTCTGTTGAATCTCTCCCAACTCCCGACTAATTTGACTCTCCATTCTTTTTCGGTCGGAGTTGGAGCGCCCAAAATCTTCTCCGAAGCCCTTACAATTTGTTCCGAAGTAACAGGGGCTGAAGAAGCTAAAAAAGAAAAATAAATTAAGTTAGTTTTTCTTCGAATGAATATGCATAATACATGTTGTCTTCGAAGTTACCTGCAGGGCTCGAAGTCAAGGTAATCTTCCGGAGACCGCCTTCCGAATCCTCTTCGAAGATGATAGGCCAGTTGGCCATCAGTGGAGAAATTTGTAACCCGAGGAACTCTTCGGCTAAGTCCCGCATACTCAACCTCCGGCTGATCCTCTGAAGTAAGTTGAGGCGAGCTTCGAGCTGACCTTGGCCGGGATGCACTAAGGCTTCCTTCCGGAATTGAATTTCTTTCAGAGGTCCGGCTAGAGGATTACTCGCCCCAACTTCGGCATAGAACCACCTCATAACCCAGTCAGTGTACCATCTTGCATTGATGGCCTTAGCAGGGAATTGAAGAGCATATTCATCCCGAAGCCTAAAATTGATGCTTCCGAAGGCTACCACTACTTTTTCACCTCCGGGACTTACGAAGGTTTTAGGTTGGCATGAAGCCCTATGTAGTGCAGCGAAGATCTCTGCCCTCCCTTCGCAACCTTCGGCTCTCAATGCCCATTCGAAGATAGCCAATCTAGCTACTGCGTTCGAAGATAATTGAGGGAGGGTGACATGAAATAAATCAAGTACCTCCGCCAGGAAGTCAACTGCTGGGAGACCCAAGCCAGCTTCGAAGAAGGCTTCGAAGACAACCACTTCTCCGGGCCTTGGTGATGGAATGAGTTCTTTTCCGGGCTTGCGAATCATCACTCCAGTACTGATTTTTCCTTACTACTGCGATCGCCAGCGATTCCCTCTTGCAGGTAGAAGATCCCAATTGGAAAGATTGGTCCAGATACTTCGTTGATGGCGTGCAGAGACTTTGATCATCAATATTCTGGGGATTTCTCCCTCCTGCCGCCATGGATGTTGCTGCAGATGCTGGAGGCGCTGTCACCAATGTCGCGGCCACTGCTGCCGCAGCCGCTTGCTGCCGAGCCAAGGCCGACGGGGCTCCCGAACCCTTGGTCTTCACCATTGCAGCCGCTGGGTTGCTTTGGGGGAAATGGAGGCTAGGGCTCAAAGAACTCAAAGGGCTCAAAAGGTTTTTGATTGCGAGAAAGCAGTGAAAAGGTAACCGGGTAAGTTCTAGGCCATCTATTTATAGCCTAAACTTTACATTTTTACCGTTAGTCCATGCCGTTTCGCATTCCTGCCGTTACTTTTCTCCGAAATTAACGCTTTCTACAGTTTCCGTTAGGAACAGAAAACTAACGGCTATTTCCTCTAAGTCTAAAAGACTTTCGAACTTCCTGAGTCGGTTCTAAGATAGTTCGAAAAGTAGTTATCTTAAGACTGATTCGGAGTTTATATCTTCGTATATTTCGGAGATGAATTGAAATCTAATAACCCCTATGTCTGGTTATTTTTTCCTTCCGTATACTGCTCTCCTAACATTACAAGTTAAACAGAGAAGCGTTTTCGAGGGGCTACTGTTGGGGGAAAATATCTCATCTTTGGGGTTATTGCCGCAACAGCATGACAGCAGATAGTGGATTCGAAGGTTTCCAGACGTCCATCTTCGAAGATACCTTGAGTCAAGCTCGAAGTACGAAGATAGGCATTGGTTCGGAGTACATCTTCGAACTAAGGTTCTGCAAGATCTTTATTGCCAGCTAAGATGGAAGATTTATCTTTTATATCATTAGATTAGTGTTTTACCATTTTAGCCTTATCAAGGGTACCGAATAGTTTCCACTATGTCGGTTGTAATAGAGGGGTAAATAGGTCTTTTCCTTAATATTTGGGCCTATAAATACCCCCCGTTTCACCCTGTAATAGGGACCGAATACAAGTTATTCAATACACACATTCGAACTATTCTAAGTTGTTATCCTTTCGGAGGCTTAGAACAGTTCTCTTCGCAAACACTTCATTTGTTAGTTTCTTTTCTACAGAAACCTGTTAGCGTAATCTTTTACGCCAACAGGGACATTGCCGTTGCGCTTGATGAAGCCCGCGTGTGTCTTGACGTAGCTTCCAAGCATGAGGTCCTGTAGCACTTTCATATTTGCTTCGATTTCTGCTCGGTCCTCTTCGGGGATGTCTTCAAGGGTAGGCATCATGATGTTGCAGTTGTCGATATCTATGCCTCTCATGGGATCCATCGGCGATGTAGACGTAGTAGTCATTGTAGATGTGCCTATGGCCGATGTATATGTACTCATCATGTTGGCGTAGCCTTCCCGAGTGGAGTCACCAAAAATTGTGTTGACATGAGAACGTGCCCCCGCACTTGGGTTAGTTCGACGATACAAAAGTGTGCGAATACTTAGGAATAAGCCTAAGCGTAACACAACACTGATGTCACATTCCGACTACCCTTAGTAGTGGCAAGGGGGTGGAGTCGCCAGGTAATCAGATCACACAGAAATAATCCAATTAGCCGAAAAGAAATATATAAATAAAATAAACTAGCTAGCCGAACGGAGCCTAACTGATTCGAAGTGTACAGTGCGAAGGGGTTCACCGAAGGGGGCCTTTGGTGTTTGGTGCAAAGGGTCTCGCCAAATGTAGCCTTCGTCGTTCGGATAGATTTGGCGGAATGAAAGCTCCAAATAGATCTCGACGTGAAATCACCTCCAAACAGTGGGGTTCGGTGCGAAGTCTTTGACACGGCAAAATATCCCAAACGGAATGCACTGGCATGACTTCGTCTAGAGTGGAGTAGAAGTGTGGCGAAGCCTGATGTGACGAAGCCTACTGCGGAGCGTGCTAGCGTGTGGGACTTGGTCAAACCGACAACAGCGTGACAAATCCAGCACGGGTAGTCAAATTAGGGTCCCGCCGAAGGGTGTTCTGTCAGCTCTGAAACCAGTTTCCTAGCTCTGGGCACCTCCGGCGAAAGGGCTCCAAGCATGAAAACCAACAACAGAACAGAGATCAAGTGCTAATTCGGCATGGGGACTGAATTTGCTAAGTATTGCAGTAGGGGAACAAAGTTTGCAATCTGTTACGTAGATTAACGGATACTTCACAAGCGAAGTAACAAAGCGATAGCAATCTGTTACGTAGATTAACGGGTACTTCACAAGCGAAGTAGAAGGATTACCATGGTTTCGGCATGGCCGGCGGAGGGCTTCCAGGCAAACCCATGAAGGTTGCAGAAAAGTAAATAAAAAGTAAAGGTACGGTTCAAAACTAGGGCTTTGTGATTGATTTGTGTTGGGGGCTTAATGAACCGGCCTCACCCCTATATTTATAGGGGCTAGTCTTCTTATCTCTAAGATTAATCTGATAGGATTGAGCCTAATCAAACTTAGGGATAAAATAAGCTAGAATCAGACTCAAACTCTATCTCTGAAAATCAGCCCGAAGTGGGCCTTTGGCAAGGCCTGCCGAAGCCTACTCCTTGGGCCGAAGCTTCAGTGAGGTAGGCCTCCGAAGGCCTTCGGGCCCAAGGTAGCTGGCCGCCAGAAGGCTTTCGGAGCCCATGTTCGATGGACCTTCAGGCCAAAGGTAACATGCTGCTAGAGGGCCTCTGAAGCCCAATGCTCGATGGGCCTTCGGCCCTATAGGGCTTCGACCTAATTGAAGACTTGTGTATTTTCGGCCCAAATTACCAAAATATATTTTGACAATCTTGACCATTAATGCCATTTTTTGCTATCAACAGGTTATACCAGCTGACACTTCGACCTAGGTTGTCTTGGCTGATGTGTCTATCGACGCATCCATGATAAAGTAGAGTGTTTGTCAGGTAGAGATATCTCAAATTATGACTTTGTTAGCGTGTTTGGGGGACATTTTGTTCTAGTATCTGTAAAGCCGGCTGGTGTAGCACGACTATCTCTAAATTAGTAATAATATCTAGTAAGAGTAATCTTAATTGGCTAAAGTCTCGTGTAGAGCAATATCGGTCTTCTAAAGACGGTATTACCAAAGCCATTGAAGATTTTAGTGAAGTAGAAAAGTTAGGTAAAGGTTTTGCATCGGCCGACCCTGTAGAAGAGGTCGATATAGGCGATGGTATTATTCAAAGGCCGAATTTTGTAAACAAAAATTTGCAAGCTAATGAAAATGCCGAAGTAATAAAGTTGCTTCGGTCGTATGTCAATTGTTTTTCTTAGGAGTATAGTGAAATGCCCGGACTAAGCCGAGAGCTCGTGGAGCATCGACTGCCTATCAAACCTGGATTTAGGCCTTATAAATAGCTCCCTCGTCGCTTTAATTCGGCCAGGTATGACCGAGTTAAAGAGGAGATAGAATGATTACTCAAGGCTAAATTTATTAGGCCTTGAAGGTAGGCTGAATGGGTTGCTAATATTGTGCCTATAGAGAAGAAAGGGAGCGGCAAAATACAAGTTTGTATTGATTTCAGGGATTTGAACAAGGCCACTCCGAAGGACGAGTACCCCATGCAAATAGCCGACATGTTGATCAACAATGCTTCAGGACACAAGAATTGATGCTTTTGTCCCCATACTTCAACTAAAAAATGACGCCGAGTTCACTTGGGGGGAAGTCAGCAACGCGCCTTCGAAAAAAATCAAAGAATGCTTATCATCACCACCAGTGGTGAGGGCACCCAAGGCCGGAATACCATTTCAGCTATATGTCACCGCAGAGGAGAGCATGATAGGAGTTGTGTTGACTCAAGAGCTGGAGGAAAAAGAGTACATCATCACATTCTTGAGCTGCCGCTTGTTGGTCGCCGAGACGAGGTTCGTGTTTGTGGAGTGTTTGTGTTTACTACTTTATTATGCATGTACCAAATTACATCACTATCTTCTCCCTAGCAAATGTATTGTTACTTGTCAAACCGATGTCATAAAATACATGTTGCAAAAGCCGATTCTAAGTGGTCGAATCGGAAAGTGGGCTTATGCTTTGGTTGAATATGATTTGGCTTATGAACCTTTGAGAGCTATGAAAGGCCAAATTGTCTCTAACTTTATAGTTGATCACCATGTAGATATCAATTGGGGTAGCGATGTTGCTCTAATTGAGGTAGTGCCATGGGAAATTTATTTTGATTGCTCGACTTGCAAGAATGGCCAAGGTATTGGAGTGGTTCTCATATCACTATGACTGAGGATTGTTTTAAGTATTATAGAGGGTGTGAAGCATGTCAGAAGTTTGGTAATATTCAGTTAGTTCTTGCGTCACTACTTAATCCTATTGTCAAACCATGGTCGTTCCGAGGTTGGGGCTTGGACTTCATCGACCAGATCCATCCTCCCTCTTTAAAAGGGCATCGATTCGTGTTGATGGCGACATATTACTTCACCAAGTGGACCGAGGCTGTGCTCCTCAAGAACATGACTCATAATGAGGTGATTGATTTCATCTTGAAGCACATTATACATAGATTTGGTATTTCTCAAACTCTCACTACAGATCAAGGTACTTTATTTATTGCTAAAGAAGTGAGAGACTTTGCCGAATTGTATGGTATTAATTTAATAAACTCTTCACCATACTATGCTTAGGCCAATGGTCAGGTCGAGTCTAGTAATAAAACTGTGATTAAGCTCATTAAGAAAAAAATTGAAGAGTTTCCTAAAAGGTGGCACGAAGTGCTTTTTGAGGCATTATGGGCTTGTAGAGTTGTAAATCATGGTGCTACCAAAGTTAGTCCATATGAGCTAGTATATGGACAAGAAGTCGTTCTACTAGTCGATGTAGATCTTGGCTCGTTAAGATTTCTTAAGCAAGATGGCTTATCGGTCGATGAATATGAAACTCTTTTGAAGGATAATTTGGAAGAACTGACCGATAAGATGTTGAGGGCTCTGGAGGATATAAAAAGAGATAAGAGGAGAGTAGCTAGAGCCTACAACAAAAGAGTTAAATCAAAATCATTTCAAGTTGGTGACTTGGTTTAGAAAACGATTTTGCCCTTAGGCACTAAAAGTCCCAAATTTGGTAAATGGTCGCCTAGTTGGGAAGGTCCTTTTAAGGTAGCTGAAATCACTCCAGGTAATCCATATTTTTAGAGTCTCTTCAAGAAGAGTGATTTCAGAGAGCTTTAAATGATAGGTATTTGAAAAGGTACTTCCCAAGTGTGTGGCAAAGCGCTTAAAGTGTCAAAAGGATGATATGGAATATATCGCCCTTAGCCCATTATGCTTTCAGCTCACTAAGTTTTCTAAAAGGCAAGGGGCATGTGTTGATAGCAAAAAATGGCATTAATGGTCGAAATTGTCAAAATATCAATTTTTGGTAATATGGGCCAAAAATATGCCTTTCCTCGCATAGGCCGATCCAACCGGCCATGACTAAAAATGATAGATAGAGTTTGTTTCGGGCTGTTTTGTTCTATAATTAAATCTTAACCACTTTTTGGCCGAATCCTACTCAGATTATGTGTCAGGGAACATGAGACCAGTCCCTATAAATAAAGAGGTGAGGCTGATTCAAGGGTTAATTTTTTCCGTGCCATTACAATTTTCACGGTTTGCCAATATGCCATCGGTGTGTCACTGACAGATGGGGGCCGCCACAGTCACTGACAGTGGCATATAGGCAATTTCTGAAAATTATAATGGCATGTGAGTAATTTTCCCCTGATTCAAAGGTCATATCCACAAATCAATACTTCAAAACCCTAGTTTTGAATCGTACGCCTAGTTTTCATCTACTTTTGTGCCTAGGTTAGCCCATCTTCATGGGTTTGCGCTGAAAGACCTCCGTGCATCATGACGTAACCATGGTAAGCCTTGTTTATTCGCCTGTGAATCGCCCGTTTAATCCACATAACGGATTTTTATCGTTTTATCGTCTTTTGTCGGTTTTCTTGATCACACTTGAGAATTCAGTCTCTAGGCCAAATTGGTACTTGATTTTAGTGTTTTTGCAGAGAATACATCTTCATATTCATCGCCAAAGGTTTTGGAGTCCATCCCATATCAGCAAGAAGATCATCGGACATAACTGGTGATCAGATCTATTATCGCCAGTCTGACTGACGGCGTGGACCCGGTCCGACCGGCTCGTGCCACCGTCGTTAGGACATTGCCGACACCAGTCGTTCCAACCGATGGAGCTTGGTTGGTTCGACCGGCCGAGTGCTCGCTGAAGCCCCCTCCACAGTCGAACCACTTCGCACCGAAGCCACCTCGAGCCAGACCCGCGGCGCTGGAGCCCTCGGTCTGACCAAGGCTTTCCTGTCGGTCCGACCGAGAACACTTCACCGGTATGATCGCCCGGAGACCCCGATTGCACTCCCTTCACATAGAACGCCGGAGCACTTTTTCGGCGACCCCCCTTCACACTAGTGTCGGTCTGATCGAGGCTTGTTCCCCAGTCCGACCGGCCAGCAGGCCGAAGCCTCCCTCCAGAGCCCTTTGGACTCTTTTATTTTTTCGGTAACATTATTTATACTGTGTGGTCCAACCGGCTCTACTTGGCCGATCTGAACGACTATTCTGTTTTTCGTCTAATCGGCTTTAGTTGGCCGATTAAATCTAACAATACTTATTTTCATTTAATTAGGTTATATTTTCAGAGATATAATTAAATTTCCTGGCGACTCTGTTTCCCCTTACCACTGATTAAGGGTTGTCAGCACGCGACGTCAACATCTTGCGACGTTTTTGGATCGTCAAACCGGCCCAAGTGCGGGGCACGTTTTCGTGTCAATAATACTGTTACAAGATGATCGGACGTAGAAGAGCCGATGGTGATAAATATTAGAAGAAAATGAAGATTATCCAGAATCGGTTAAGATAGAGTGCTTGGATGACAAGTATCTAGACTATAAATATGTACCCCTAGTTAGCTTAGAAAACACATCTCAGTCAATCAACTACTCAGCGCATTGCCACCCTTGGCTTCCAAGGTTTATCCGATGGGGTTCGACACTCGGAGCTAGGCTGCATCATTTTGATCTCCAGCAAAGAAGTTAGTCCCTCCACCCCCGACGTCCGTACCGATTAGATCAGTATCATCAAGGCTGCATCAGATTGATCTCTTGAGGTGAACGTTGAAACAGTACGGTCTAAGGTTGTATTAGTTTAGTTTGATCTCTTAGATTGATGTGATCTAGGTGTGATAGTTTTATGCTTCGTTGGTTAGGTCTGATATCTCTTGCAATTGTATCTCTTTCATGTTGTATACCGTTCATCTAAATAAAGTATGCCTGATACTTTGACATATTATTAAGATCATCGTGACTAGCTACTATCTTAGTTAGGTATGATCTAGTTATTGTGATGATTTTCATGATATAGACATGTTATCTAGCATGATTTATTTATTTCTGTCGGAGTACAGGCCAACGGGTTATCTGGAAATCAACACTACATCTTATAAGCCATAGGAAAAGCACTCATCGACCTATGTGGTAAAGTGCCCATCTTATCGGCCGATGGCATGCACACCCGATTGCTTCATCCCAGGTCACCAGCCTTATGGCCGATCGGCATGATATTCCATGAATATCCTAACCTCGTCGTGGTTATCAGCTCGATTGTCGTTAGGCCAATGTACTGATGTCATATTTCCTATCCCCTTATCAATTGTAGGGTTAAACTGATTGGCGTGCCTTGAAGCCTTTTTATAAAAATGTAGGACCTGCACTAGAGTGAAGCAAATCTCTCAGGCCTCGCGTGTGTCAAAGTGTGAACAAAAAATGCACTAACACGCTTTTTGTCATGCTCGGTGGGACCATCTCTAACAACCCAGCCATGGCGAGCGAGATCAATGATGACAACATCATCCTGATCACCATGGAAACCTTGACTGAAGAACAAAGACTGGAAGTGCAACAACACATGGAGGAGTTCCATAAGTCATGCCTGTAGGCCTATGGCATGAATCGACTGGGTCCCGTCTAGAAGAGCCCGTTTCCAAGACCAGTGTTGGCCATAGAAGGTGACCAACCAGCGGAGAACCCTCAAGCCAATCTCCAAGAGGTTGTCGGCCAGGCGATTCATCACTCATTGGTTAGTCAATCTGTGACACTGGCCAACACTCTTCAGGGGCTGATCACGGAGGCCATTGAGGGCACCATGGTCTATGGACTGCCACAAGGCCCGACGTACCTCCCCGATGACCCAATAAAACTATCGCACTCTCAGCCGACACCACACCCACAAGGGACGATGAGGCTAGAGCAGCTGGGCACCTCACCCGGTCATGAAGCAAACAAGACGACTCATCTAGCAGGCCCCGCACAGGGCCTGCCACAGAGCGCACCATATTGCATCGAGAGGAATGCGTCGACACCGCTCCGAGCATTCGACCTAAGACTACCAAGACAGGGGGTGCCGCAAGTGACGTACGACATCACAAGAAACACACTACCGGACCTCGTGCCGCCAAGGGGGGCACCCGATGGCATCCCTCCTGGGTATTATTGGATGACATACTATGGGGCATATCCCTACGGTGATGAAGGGCAATATTGGAACAACGTCGTCCGGCAAGAGCAGTATTAACAGGCCTCAATACCTGACCAATATCCAACACTGGGCAGCAAGAAGACAACTAGATGAATCGGATCACAGAGGTCATTAGAGATCAATTTGGGCTGAAGCCCAAAGAGTATACATACATGTATCGGCGGCCATACCCGGAATGGTTCGATCGAGTACTGTTGCCGTGCTGATACAAGGTACCCAACTTCACCAAGTTTTCGAGACAAGTCTCGATCTCCATGATCGAGCATATCAACCGTTTCCCTACCCAGTGCGGAGAGGCATCCACCAACGAGGCGTTGATGGTACGATTCTTCCCACTATCTATATCAAGATCGGCCTTCGCGTGGTTCTCCTCAGTGCCGATAGACTCCATGAGAGGATGGGCTGACTTAGAGAGGAAATTTCACAAGTATTTTTTCATCGGCATCCAGGAGATGAAGCTTACCGACTTGATAGCCATGAGACAAAGAATGGATGAGTCGGTACAAGATTATGTCCAGAGGTTACAAGATGTACGGAGCAGATGCTATAGTCTGAGCCTGAATGACAGTCTATTGGCAAAGCTGGCATTTCAAGGACTCTTGAACTCGATTAAGGAGAGATTTTCATCTCACGAGTTTGATAGCCTCTCGCAACTGTTATAAAGGGTATCGGCGCATGAAAGTCGATTCCAAGAGGCTAAGAGGGACATGTATCAGAATAAAGTGGCATACGCCTAGGTATACCACTCGGACTCCGACGAGAGCAGTGACTCAGATGCAGAGCTCGGTCACCAGGCGCACGCGCAGCGATGCAGTACACGTGAAGGCCCTCAGCGCAGAAGTTGTTCCTGGCAGAAGTCACGAGGTGCATTTGCTGGTTGATTTTTTGATGCAACGAATAGGCACGAAAATCTAGGTAACTCTGTTGTGTTTGCTTGAATGGTTAAAGCCTACTACTGATTGAAGTACTGCTCATGAATATTTCCTGTTAGCACTCATTAATATTACTGAATACATGCACCACTGTATTTTGAATTGCATGCCATGGCTAATATTTGGATACTGTGTTAGGATGTGTATGAGCTGAATGTTTATTTCCTAGAGATTCCTTCATGCTTGTTTATTGATAAATGAAATGCTAGCAGAAATAGTGTTTGTTTAAAATCAATGTTTATTTATGCATTTATTTTGTTTGAGCAAATGCTTGTGAACGATTGATGATGAATGTATTGGATGAAATATTTGCTGCTTCCTGAAATACTTTTTTATATGTCATTTGATTACTGATTTGATGTTTAATCTTCATTTAAGAATTTTGGTGGTGTCCTTTTGATTAGGACGCCGGTCGTTTTTAGGCTAGAATTTTTTAAGAGCTGGTAATTTGTTTTGGTTCTGCTAATTGTCTGTTGAGGTGTGTTGGGTATTGGGAGAAGGCCATTGATTTGTAAAAATTTTTTTGGCGCCCATTCACCCCCCTCTGGTCTCTACTTTTGGTCCTACAAGTGGTATCAGAGCTTGGTTAGGGTTTTTCCATACCTTAACCGGTTATAACTCAAGGTAGTGATCATGACTTCCTCTGGCAAGGTCCCGTCCCTTGAAGCTTTTGGCTACAGTTACTGGAAGAATCGTATGCGAGCCTATCTCATGAGTCAGAGCTGAGCTAGAACAGACTAAGCTAGAGCTTGAGACATTGTCAGTTCCACCCACTGTTTGTGAGAACTGCTTATCCCTGAGATTGGAACTGATCAAGCTAAAAACTGAGAAGTCTATCCAAGTTGAGAGAGAGAGAGTGTGAGATCTGCTTGTGTCAGGTGGAGATACTAGCTTCCTTGAGAGAGGAGCTAGCTGATGCTCAGAATGAGAACTTTTACCTCCGTCAGATCCTGAGTTGGGTGAGTGCCAGAGAGCTACAGCTCGACATGATGATCTAGCAGTTCAAGAGGCAGGATGGGTTTGGGGTAGGTTACACCTACACCAAGGCTGACTTTGAGAGTACCATTAGCCGTGCAGTGGAGTGGAGTAAGATGACTCTAGAGCAGAGATATCCCAAGACTCACTCCACTAAGTCATTCTAGGCCTGTCAGCCCAAGGATGGAGTGTTCCAAGAACAACCTAAAGCTTCTCCCAAAAAGTCTATCTAGGTCCCAAAGCCTAAACATCTCCACACTTATCTTGACTCTCTACCTAGACCCTCTCACACAAAAGAGTCTACACCCAACACTACCAAACTGTAGGACCGAAAGTAGCGACCAGAGGGGGGGTGAATGGGCGCCTTAAAAATTCTTTCAAATCAATGGCCTGCTCCCAATACCCAACGCACCTCTAAAGACTTAAACAACACAGAAGGAACAGACCGCCTAAGTCTAAAGGTATCTAGCCTAGAAGCAACTGGTGATAAACAGAGAAATGCCAATGCAGTGCTAATAGACAGATCAACTGATGAGGACATCACTTCACATGATACACACATGGAGCCTCCATCTACGATTCAATTACTAGGACGAATCACGCGCGCCCGTGCCCGTCGCTTGAACCATGAGGTTAATTCTTTCCTTAGCAACTTTGATTATATTTGTTTGGACGAGATGCTACTGAATTCTAGTGATATTTTGTTGCTTAGGAACATGGGAGATGGAATAGAAGAGTTGGAGTTGAAGACGGAGTCGCACGGATGATTTGAAGTCAAGAACTCGCTGGTTCGGACTACATCGACCACCTTGCACCAAAATGGGCATAACTTCCTCATACGAACTCCGATTGGCGTGTTCTTTGACTTTTTGGAAAGCTGAGGAGAAGACGGATCGTTTGCCGTTGGTTTAGTCTCATTTGGAGTCTCGAGTCGACCTGTGTGTTTAAAACAGTCCTGCGTGACAGAACTGGGCCGTGTTGGCCCATAGTCCAAGTCTGTTCGTCTTCTAGCCCACAGCCCAAGTCTGTACGCCTCCCACAGGCTGCCCACACCCTATATATTATTTCCAGCCGCCTTTAGGGTTAGGTTTTGCTTTGTTTGCATCTACACCTGTGTGTTTAAATCCCGCCTCTTGCACCGGACCGATTGGCTACTGCATTGGCGTTTGTGAAACCTCACCTTATCTTCGTTTGTCTGTGATTTGGCATTCGATTTGTATCCTTCCTGTTCTTGCTTGTGTTCTTGGGTTCGCTTGCAGGAATTAGCCTTCGTGGCGAGGTCAATCGCGTTCTGCGTGGTTGATAACCAACGGAGACAGTGGTGTAACGATTGCAAGGTTTTGATTCGCCGGACCGGAGCCTTGGATCGCCAACGTCGAGATTCTCCACCAACCCAAGTTTACCTTTACCTAGCGGAATATCGGGACCAATCCCCCATCAGTTGGTATCAGAGCTCAGTTTTCCCGTTAGGTAATCTCGATCTGCTTTTGTTTTTACCCAGAGTCCAGAAAACCGCACCAAAAAAAATTCCCCACCGAGAATCCCTTTGTGCCTTGCGATTTTAATTTCAGTTTTAACTTTGTTGAGTTTGTGTTCTTGGTCGAGTCTGGTTGCTGGTTTAGTCATCCCTCTGTGTCGTTTGAGTAGTAGCTGTTCTTGTGTCTTAGAAAAAAAATCCCCACCGAAAAACCCCCCCTTCCGCAACCCTATTTGTTTTCCACATCGACTCTTTGTGACCCCCCTTCAGTAAAACAGGCATAACTTTTCGCTCGTTTGGCAGAAAAATCTGAAATTGTTTGAGCGTGTTCCTGACCCAATTTGGGTGGGTACCCTAACAGGGTTCCCCTGTTAGCCCTCACCAAAATCGCCAAAAAAAATCAGGAAGATAAAGAAAAAAATTGGTCAAAGTTTTTGCTCGCCGGACACCGAACTTGTTTGAATTTTTGTGAGCCACATCCCACCTCAGTTGTAGGTGCCAATTTTTGTGGTTGCATCTCTGGTCATCCTTGTTAAAAAAAAATAGAGTGAAAAAAAAAGAAGAGAGAAAAAAATCAAAAAAAAGAGAAGAAGTGGTAGTAACAGCATTATCGGCGGTAGTAACAGATTCTGCTTGTCCGATCTCTTGTCCGAACTCTTGTCCGGTCAGCGGTAGTAACAGCATTATCGGCGGCAGTAACAGATTCTGCTTGTCCGATCTCTTGTCCGAACATTTGTCCGATCCCTTGTCCGATCTCTTGTCCGATCTGCAGAGAGCTGAATTTGGCCTGTGTTGCTTCCATTTGAGTTTTGGGCACATAGTTTCCCTCTATTGCTTGAATTTTCACCTTGGGAGCACTAAGGCCAGCAACTTTGACGAGTACTAGGGAATACTTATTGAACTTGGTTTAACTGCTATTATTATTGCTAATCCTTGCTACTCACTTTGCCTTCCAAGCTACACCTTTCTCTTGGTCAGGACAGGTTCATTCCTTGCAATTGCCACCACCCTCCACTTGGTTCATCACCTATAGGCCGGTGACCTCACTGCGGCGTGGTAAGAACACTTGCAAGTGTGGGTAAGGCGCTTGACGGATTGCTTCCACCACACACCCCCCTAGCTGTTTTCCATAAGGATTATTCTTTGTTGTGTTGTCTTTCACTAACATGGCAGATAACAGCGGTACCCCTCCATCTGATTTTAATGACTGTGTCTCACGACGTGCTCTACTAGAGTCTCAGCGGCAGACCCAACATTCCATCGAACGTCTCGCGCGTACTGTGGCTGACCTAGTGGACCGAATGAATGCCTTGGAAACACGATTGCCTGTTGCACGAGCCAACGATGACCATGTTGAAGAGGAAGACGATCATATTGAAGAGGAAGACGACCTATCCTATGCCGGAAACAATGCCATTGACCCTGACGAGGCTGCACGTCATCGCTTTCAGTTCAACCGTCAAGGTATGGGCGGCCACCGCAACCGCCCTCCACGAGGTAACAATGACAACCACAGGAACAATGATCCCTACTCTAAGGTAAAATTTTCAGTACCTCCTTTTGCTGGCACCTATGATCCAGATGCATATTTAGATTGGGAGATGTCAGTCGAACAAAAATTTAATGCTCACATGGTTCCTGCTATCCACCGCGTGCGCTTAGCTACTAGTGACTTCACTGGATATGCTCTTCTTTGGTGGACTGAAATAGTTCAGGTTGGCAATGAACCACAAACTTGGGATATGTTAAAACGACAAATGCGTGGTAGATGGGTCCCTCCTTCATATAAACGTGATTTGAGAAAAAAATTGCAGCGCCTAAACCAAGGAAATAAATCAGTAGAGGAGTATTATCAGGAGTTGCAAATAGGTTGCATGCGTGCTGAAATTGAGGAGGACAATGAGGATAAAATGGCCCGTTTTTATGGTGGTTTAAGACGTGAAATTCAGGATATCATTGATTATAAAGAATACAATACTATCACTCGTCTTTTCCACCTTGCTATGCTTGCAGAAAAAGAATTGCATGGTCGCCAACAACCACAACGCAGCATGAGGACCAACATTGGTGGTGCCACTTCACGCTCAAGTGGGCAGCAGCAACGACCACCTCCACCACCTTCTCGACCGATGGCTACATCAGCACCTTCTACATCTACAGCCGAGGCGGAGAGCTCCAAGGCTGCAGCATCCAAGGCGCCAGCCAAGCCCACCTCCTCGGCGGCCTCTACCGCACGTTCTGCAGTGATCCAGTGTCACCGATGCAAAGGATTCGGCCACGTTATGAAGGACTGCCCTAGTCAGCGGGCTTATATTGCTATGGAAGACGGTGGCTACGTAAGTGCTAGTGATGTTGAAGATGAATATGCACTTGCTGCTAACATTGTAGGAGATGATGATACATCCGACGATGACGCTGTTTTTGCATCGGATACCTATGCCGACCATGAAGCACTTATTGTACAACGTGTTTTAAGCACTCACATGGAGCAGGACGACCGGGCACAACGGAACAATCTGTTTCAGACCTTCTTCCTCGTCAATGATCGCCATGTACGTGTCATCATCGACAGCGGTAGTTGCAACAATTTGGTGAGCCACGACATGGTAACGAAGCTTCAACTTCCCACACGTGCGCATCCACACCCTTACCATGTGCAATGGTTCAACAATAGCGGTAAGGTCAAGGTAACACAAACTGCTCACATCAAATTTGCCATTGGTACATACTTAGGAGTTGCTGATTTTGATGTAGTACCAATGCAAGCATGTTCTCTGTTACTTGGTAGACCTTGGGAGTATGATACTGATGCTACACACCATGGTAGGAGAAATAAGTATACATTTATGAATAAAGGAAAGAAAGTTACATTGCTTCCTATGACTCTTGCTGAAATTGTAAAATTTGAACAAGAAAAACGTGCTAGGGATGCACAAAAGAGCAAACAACCTTCTGAAAATCAGCAAGTAGCTAAGACACTTTTGAGGCAACAGAAAGATAAAATTGCTTCTCCTTCTTCATCACAAGTTATTAATCTGAAAGGACATGTCATGCTTGCAACTAAAACTGACCTTGCTGAAATTTGTTATGATACTCCCTTGCTATACGGCTTGATTTGCACAAACGTGTTGTTTTCACTTGCGAACATTCCTAGCTCTGTTCCTGTTGCAGTCACTGACCTTTTGCAGGAGTTTAATGATGTTTTTCCTGCTGAGATGCCACCCGGGCTGCCACCGATACGCGGCATCGAACACCAAATTGATTTAATCCCGGGGGCGTCTCTTCCTAATCGTGCAGCGTACCACACCAATCCGGAGGAGACAAAAGAAATTGAGCACCAAGTACAGGACCTTCTTGATCGTGGGTACGTCTGTGAAAGCCTTAGTCCTTGTGCAGTACCCGTTCTTTTGGTACCTAAGAAAGATGGTAGTTGGCGCATGTGTGTTGATTGTCGTGCTATTAATAATATCACCATTCGATATCGACACCCTATTCCTAGATTGGATGACATGCTTGATGATCTTAGTGGTGCCATTATCTTTTCTAAGATCGATCTCCGTAGTGGCTACCACCAAATTCGCATGAAACTAGGTGATGAATGGAAAACTGCTTTTAAAACAAAGTTTGGATTATATGAGTGGCTTGTCATGCCTTTTGGACTTACTAATGCACCTAGTACCTTCATGCGCTTGATGAATGAAGTCCTACAGCACTTTATAGGACGCTTTGTGGTTGTATACTTTGATGATATCTTGGTTTATAGCAAGTCTCTCACTGAACATGTTGAACACCTACGTGCTGTATTTTCTATCCTCCGAGAGGCTAGAATGTTTGGTAACCTTGAGAAGTGCACGTTTTGCACGGATCGAGTTGTGTTTCTTGGATATGTTGTCACTTCATAGGGTATTGAGGTCGACGCGGCGAAGGTAGAAGCAATCAACAGCTGGCCGCAACCCCAAACTATCACACAGGTACGTAGTTTTCTTGGTCTTGCAGGTTTCCACCGGCGTTTTGTGAAAGATTTCAGCACCATAGCCGGTCCGTTGCATGAGTTGACCAAGAAGGGAGTCACTTTTACTTGGGAACCAGCCCAAGAACAAGCTTTTGCCACACTCAAAGATCGTCTTACACATGCACCTCTACTTCAGCTACCCGATTTCAGTAAGCCTTTTGAGTTAGAATGCGATGCTAGTGGTTTTGGACTAGGAGGTGTGCTGCTACAAGGAGGTAAACCCGTGGCCTATTTTAGTGAGAAATTACATGGCCCACAGTTGAATTATTCTACCTATGATAAGGAATTATATGCCTTAGTGCGTGTGCTTGAAACTTGGCAACATTACCTTTTGCCTAAGGAGTTTATTATTCATTCGGATCATGAAGCATTGAAGCATATACGTAGTCAAGCAAATCTGAATAAAAGACATGCTAAATGGGTAGAATTTATTGAGACTTTTCCATATATCATTAAGCATAAGAAAGAGAAAGATAATGTTATTGCCGATGCTTTATCTAGACGTTATACATTGCTTTCTCAACTTGATTATAAGATCTTTGGTTTAGAAACATTGAAGGACATGTATGATACTGATTTGGACTTCAAATATGCTTTTGCAAATTGTACAAATGATCGTGCTTGGAACAAATATGTGCTGAATAATGGATATCTTTTTCGTGCTAACAAGTTTTGCGTGCCGGCTAGCTCTCTTCGCTTGTTGTTATTGCAGGAAGCACATGGTGGTGGTTTGATGGGTCATTTTGGATCAAAGAAAACCGAAGATGTGCTGTCCACACACTTCTATTGGCCTAGGATGAGACGAGATGTTGAGCGCTATGTGGCACGATGCACTACTTGCAATAAAGCTAAGTCCCGTCTAAACCCACATGGTCTTTATATGCCTCTGCCCGTTCCTAGTGTACCTTGGGAAGATATTTCTATGGATTTTGTGTTAGGATTACCTAGAACTAGGAGGGGGAGAGATAGTATTTTTGTGGTGGTAGATCGGTTCTCTAAAATGGCGCATTTTATACCTTGTCACAAGAGCGACGACGCTACAAATGTTGCTGATTTGTTTTTCAGAGAGGTCATACGCTTGCATGGAGTTCCCAATACCATCGTTTCAGATCGTGATGCTAAATTTTTAAGTCATTTTTGGAGGACGTTGTGGCATAAGTTGGGGACGAAGCTGCTATTTTCTACTACTTGTCACCCCCAAACGGATGGACAAACGGAGGTCGTCAACCGTACATTGTCCACCATGTTGAGGGCAGTTTTGAAGACCAACTTGAAGCTTTGAGAAGAGTGTCTACCTCATATTGAGTTTGCATATAATAGGTCAGTACACTCCACTACTAAGGTAAGTCCGTTTCAAGTGGTCTATGGCTTTAATCCGCGTGCTCCTATTGATTTGCTACCATTACCACCATCTGAAAACTTGAATTTTGATGCTACTACACGTGCTGAATTATTGCTTAAGATGCACGAAACTACTAAAGCAAACATAGAGAAAATGAATGAGAAATATCGTGCTTATGGTAGTAAGGGTAGAAAAGAGAACATTTGAACCGGGTGATCTTGTTTGGTTGCACTTGCGCAAGGATCGTTTTCCTAATTTGCGAAAGTCTAAATTGATGCCCCGTGCTGATGGCCCTTTCCGTGTGCTTGAGAAGATAAATGATAATGCATATAAACTTGAGTTGCCTGCAGCTTTTGGGGTTAGTCCCACATTTAACATTTCAGATTTAAAGCCCTATTTGGGAGATGACGATGAGCTTGAGTCGAGGACGACTCCAATTCAAGAAGGGGAGGATGATGAGGACATCACTTCACATGATACACACATGGAGCCTCCACCTACAATTCAACTACAAGGACCGATCACACGCGCCCGTGCCCGTCGCTTGAACCATGAGGTTAATTCTTTCCTTAGCAACTATGTTAATATTTGTTTGGACGGGATGCTACTGAATACTAGTGATATTTTGTTGCTTAGGAACATGGGAGATGGAATAGAAGAGTTGGAGTTGAAGACGGAGGCGCAGGGATGATTTGAAGTCAAGACTTCACTGGTTCGGACTACATCAACCACCATGCACCAAAATGGGCATAACTTCCTCATACGAAGTCCGATTGGCGCGTTCTTGGACATTTTGGAAAGCTGAGGACCAGAGCCTTGGATCGCCAACGTCGAGATTCTCCACCAACCCAAGTTTACCTTTACCTAGCGGAAGATCGGGACCAATCCCCCATCATCAACAGTATACAAAAGACAAGGTAAGATAAACTTCTCAGTATAAACGCACAAGGAGTGAAATGAGAAGTTACCGTTCGAAATCTGTCTCCTGTTCGAAACTTGGCAAAGCCTGCTTCGTTGGTCGAAGCCTGCTTCGCAGTGTCGAAGCCTGCTTCGCTGGGTCGAAGCCTGCTTCGGAGGTCGAGGTCTGCTTCGGATGACGAAGTCTGCCGAGGAGGTTTGGTCTAACCTAGTTCGAGGAGGCAGAAAACCGAAGATGCTTCGAAGCTAAGTACGGAAGTATCGAAGCTAGCTTCGAACCGAGTGCTTCGAAGCCTATCCTTCGAACAGAATACTTCGAACGCATCGCACAGACAAACAACCTTCGAAAAGAGAAGCGAAGGCTGACACGCGACAGAGAAACCAAAACGAAGCCTACACTCAACCTTCGAACAAACACATCAAGGACCTTCGAAGAAGACGGATGCAAACACTGAGCGAAGTCTAAAAGAAAGACAAGCTTCGAAGCCTACTTCGAAACCTGTCGAAGTATGGACTTCGAAGAGCTCAAGTCGGAGTACCTTCGCACAGACGTTCGAAGTATGATACGCTAACAGAGTGCAAAGCGTACTGCAAAGCTAGAAATACAGCACAAACTTGAAGCCGAAGTTCAAGCAAAGCCTTCGAAGATGTTAGATCGAAGCCTGCCTCACGGAGCTGAGGGGCTTCGAACAGAGAAGGGGCTTCGCCAGAGAACAGCCAGAAAAGGGACTTTAGTCCTATCAACTCGATCAAAAAGCTGTGCAGTAAAAGCAAGGCTAGAGTACTAGTGTACTGTTGCTACAGTGTAGTAGTACTACTTGCAACTAGTATGAACTAGTACTACTTCCGTGAAGAACAGTAGCAACCGAGGCACAAATGCTCAGGAAAAATAGCTATGCACGTGAAACAAAGCCATGAAAACTGCTACAAAAATGCTGCGCACGATCAGAGAATAGAAGCTTCACTGCATCAGAGAAAAACTGAATAAATGCAAGGCACAAAATCAAGAACAGCAGCCTGGCGGCGCACAACCGAAGAGAGAGAGAACAGGAGACAAAAATGACCCAAAGGAGTATGTATTGATTTCAGCCAAAAGGGTAGTCCAACCCTAGGGATTGGGGCCCTATTTATAGGCTGCCCAATGGCCTAGAATATTCCACCAGCCCCTTAGGGTTTTTACAGACGCAGGAATAAAGGAAAAGACTCTACTGCCCTTAGGTATTTTTACAGACATGACTGACTGACTATGGGCCTAGAGATACAGATGACTTATCCGGAAGCTGAGCTTTCGTAGAGACTACGGCTTCTCTTCTGGACAGTCAGATACAGAATCAACGGTTGTCAGTTTTGCACCGAAACTGACAAAGCCTCCACCGACTTTGCACCAGGTACCCGGATTGGGCCGGCCCGATTCCGCAGCTCTCTCAGCCCGGCAATCACTCACCGCCCGTTTACCTGAGTCAACCCTGGTCAACAGCCCAGTGGGTCTTCTGCTGCTCCTGGCCCATGTACCCGGATTGGGCCAGCCCGACTTCGTAGCCTCCTCTACCCAACAGTCGCTCGCTGCCCGTGTACCTGAGTCACACGCGGCCCATGAAACAGCAGATCTCCTCTCTTCTTTAGTCCTCTTTGACTATCGTTGACAATGACTCATCACATCTGGAGCCATGAGGCCCACGCTATTCAGCATGGCTCCTCAATCTCCCCCTTGATGAGTGCATTGTCAACACTTCATTTCTACAGCTCTTCAGAACCTGCGAACAACTGTGGAAACACGAAAACAAAGCACAAGAAAAAAACAGAGAAGAAGAAAAATAAGGTAAAAGTTTAACCCTAATGACCAAAAGCCAAACAAAAGCAAGAAGCGGTCATTATGGTTAACCAAAGGTAAAAGCTCAAAACGAGTGCAATCTCAGAAATAGTAACAAGGATATCAAAAGAGTAAGCGAGACAAAAACTCCCCCTTAAACTCTTATCCCAAAATTTCTCCCCCTTGTTGACAAGTGAACTCATCAAGCACTCAAAAGAGACACAGACTCCCCCTGAAATGCAACTCCCCCTCAAAATATGCAATGAATGTAACTGGAGTGCACGTGGAGTGAATAAAACATGCTTCTCAGATATGATTGACTGCAATTACAACATCTAACAGATACAACAAAAGACATACTGTTAACGATGCATGGCATGATTAGTGCAACAGATGATATCTAAAGAAAGTCATTAGCACGCATTTTTCAGTTTTTGCAAACAAAAGCATCACCACATTTTCCAGTAAACAAGCAAGGTAAAGCATGAGATGCAAAAGCTAACTGATATCTACCAAGATAAGCATTGTCCAAAGCAAAGTGCTTCAGCAAACTTGTTATCATTTCAATTTTCAAGCTTTTTTCTTTTCTCTTTTTCATTTATGCCAGGGGTTATTTGCGTGTCAAACCTTATGCTGACCGACCAAGTCAAGCCTAGGCCAGAACTGGACCATCAGAAGCTTAAGACATTGGTCTTGGCATACACTACATTGTCCCAGTTCATACCAAAGTGCTATGGTACGCAGTCTAGAACAATGCATTGCGACAAAGCAAACCCACCTGGATCTTTGAAAGTTATGCATAAAGAGGCATTGAATTTTCATTTTTCTTGATTTTTATAGCACATTTCCATGTTTTAAAGCAGAAGGATGTCCAAGTTGCATGTTTGCATCTAAGTCAGGAACTAGCTACAAGGCATGGAACAGATAGCAAAAACAGTCAGTCTACGCATGCTAGTTACCAGAAGCAATGGTGATCATTTTTCAAGTTTAAAGCATAAAAGCCATGCATATGACAAATATCAGACATATCAAGTGAACTGAAGCAAAGCATGATCATCGACAAGTAATCAAAAGCATGTACCAGCTAGAATAAGTAAAGCAGTTCAATCATATAACAGAAGCAGCTCTAAAGTGTGATATGTGAATATGCAAGATATGAACACACACAAAAAGGACTCAAGAAAAGAGTAAAGAAGAAAGAAAACTGACGCAAAATATCCTAGAAAGGATACACAACACCCAAATCCCCTTGTAAACGCTCAAAAGTAGACTGATCTAGGGGTTTGGTGAAAATATTAGCCAACTGATGATGGGTATCAACATGAACAAGGTCAATGACACTTTTTTCATATTGATCCCGCAGAAAGTGAAAGCGCACATCAATGTGTTTGGTTTTTGAATGGAGACATGGGTTTTTCCCTACACTAATTGCACTGGTGCTGTCGCAAAACAAGGGAACTCTGGTAGGAAAGAACAACCCAAAATCTCATAGAGTGGAAATCATCCAAACCAACTGTGAGCAGCAGCTAGCAGCAGCTACGTACTCAGCCTCTGTGGTCGAAAGAACAACTCCAGATTGCTTTCGAGAAGACCAAGATACAAGAGAAGAACCAAGAAACTTGCAAGTACCGGAAGTCGACTTGCGATCCAACCGGCACCCACCAAAATCGGCATCCAAAAATCCAGATAAATCGAGAGAAGATGATGCTGAATAGTAGAGACCGAGATCGGGCGCATAAGTGAGATACCTAAAGATGCGCTTGACAGCCTGCCGAAGAGACGCATGTGGTGAAGACTGGAACCGCGCGCAAAGTCCCACGACGAACTGTATGTCCGGTCTTGTTGCCGTCAAGTACAGCAGCGAACCGATCATCCCTCGAAACTCCCTTTCATTGACCTTGATGCCGCTCTCATCCTTGTCCAGACCCCCAGATGTGCCCATCGGGGTCATCTGTGGCTTCAGCTCACCACCAAAGTCAAATTTCTTAAGCTTGTCACGAGTGTACTTACCTTGGTGGATGAAGGTGTCGTCCTTGGTCTGCTTGATCTGGAGCCCTAGAAAGTACTTGAGCTCACCCATGAGGCTCATCTCAAACTCACTGTGCATCTGCTCAGAAAACTTGGACACAAGAGAATCAGTAGTACCGCCAAAAATAATATCGTCCACGTAAATCTGAGCAACCAAGAAATCAGAAGCATCTCTGAGCAAGAAAAGAGTTTTATCCACCGAACCCATCACAAAGCCCTTCCCCAACAAAAATTGCTTTAACCGGTCATACCAAGCCCTGGGGGCTTGTTTCAACCCGTATAAAGCTTTTTGCAACTTGAAAACATGTCGAGGAAACTTAGGGTTCTCAAAACCGGGGGGCTGCCTAACATAAACTTCATCCTCTATGAACCCGTTCAGAAAAGCACTCTTAACGTCCATTTGAAAAAGCTTAAAACCCTTCGAAGCGGCAAAAGCTAAAAGAATGCGAATGGACTCAAGACGGGCAACAGGGGCGAAAGTTTCTTCAAAATCAATACCTTCTTTCTGGCAAAAACCCTGGGCAACTAGTCGAGCTTTGTTGCGCACCACAACCCCATCTTCACCTTGTTTGTTCTTAAATACCCACTTGGTGCCTATGGGGTTGCATCCTGATGGTGGCTCAACTAATGTCCAAACCCGATTGCGGACAAAATTCTCAAGCTCTTCTTGCATAGCATTAATCCAATTTGAATCGGAAAGAGCATGAGAAATATCTCTGGGCTCAAAAGATGCAACAAAAGCAGATTCAGCAAACACAGCAAGAGAGGTAGATGAACACAAAGTTCTCTCAGTAAAATCACCAATGATGAGCTCTGAGGGGTGATCACGCTGAACTGCTCGGGATCCTTGGTGATCTGAAGTCACCTCACCGGAGTCAGCAGCTGGCACCTCTGGACTCGACTGAGGGGGCTCGATCGTAGTGGAAGAAGTGATCAGAGGTCCACCCTCATCCTCAGTCAAAGTTTCAGAAGGTGTGGGCTCTGCAGGGGGTGCATAAGGCCCACCCTCATCAACAGCTGGAGTATCCTCATCTTCCTCGAAGATGGACTCTCCGAGCTCATCATCACCAGAAAGCTCAAAAGAAGGAGGTAAAGAAGGCAAGGACTCATCAAATGAAACTTCGCAAGTCTCGACAAGCTGTTGGGTTTCGAGTTTCCAAACACGGAACCCTCGAGAATGCAATGCATAACCAAGAAAAACACCATCCCAGCAACGAGACTCAAACTTGTCCAAATACCCTCCCTTCTTGAGCACAAAGCACTTGCAGCCAAACGCTCGCAAGTGGCTCACCTTGGGCTGTCTGCCAAACCGTAGTTCATATGATGTCTTACCAAGGTAACCTCTAAGAAAGATGCGGTTGGCCAGATAGCAAGCCGTGTTCATGGCTTCAGCCCAAAAACGCCTAGGAGTCCTGTGCTCATCGAGCATCGTCCTGGCCATCTCGACTAGCATGCGGTTCTTTCGTTCCACAACGCCGTTCTGTGGGGGAGTGTAAGGAGAAGAAAACTGATGGTCAAGACCTTGATCACTACAGAAGCTGACGAACTGAGAGTTCTTGAACTCAGAGCCATTGTCGGAGCGAATTGCTCGCATCCGACCATTGTTCTCATTCTTCAGCTTCAAAATTAGGTCATGAACAAACTGAAAAGTTTCATCCTTAGACTCCAAAAAGAAAACCCACAAAAATCGAGAAAAGTCGTCAACAATGACAAGTGCGTACCACTTCCCACCGACTGAACGTACCCGAGCTGGACCAACAGTGTCCAAGTGTAACAGCTCGCCCGGATACGAAGTCATCACCTGAGTCACAGGTGAGTGAGAAGCGGCAACCATTTTCCCATGACGACAGGGATGACAAACTAGATCCTTTTCCATCTTAAGCTTGGGCAATCCTCGGATGAGGTCCATAGAGCTCAACCTGACTAGCAGATCAAAACTCAAATGACCTAACCTCCTATGCCACTTCTAGAGCTCAGAGGAGGATCCAACAATCAAACAGCGAGAAGGGCCAAAAGAACTAGAGAAGTCAATTCGAAAAACTTTACCAAATGGTAAGATCTGGCAAATCAAAGACCCTCTAGAATCAAACACAGAAGAATTGCCCTTCTTAAAACACACTTCCAAACCATCCTCAAGAAGTTGCGAAACAGAAATCAAGTTAAAGTTCAAATTTTTAACCAAAGCAACATTCTTCAATGAGAAATGATCTGAAATGCGAATTGAGCCAATGCCACTTACTTTCCCTTGACCACTGTTCCCGAATGTGATGTACTCTTTGGAGCTCGGGGGAGTGAGACTGGAAAACCATCTGCGATGTCCCGTCATGTGGCGAGAACATCCTGAGTCCATGATCCAAACATCCTCCAGTCCCCAATCCTGCACAATCAGTGGCTGTAAGTGGGAGCAAATGGTCCGGCACCAGGTTTAGCAAAAGAGCTAAACCAGTGTCGAGCCATCTGCTCAAAAGACAGAAAGCAGAAATCATCATGAGAGTTTGGACCAAAACGCGGCTCAAAGCACGGTCCTTGGTTCTGCCTAAAGCCTCGGCCACGAGGTCCAGGACCGTAGCCAAAACGGTCTGGAGCTCTGCCAGAACGACCACCACCAACTGGAGCACGAGCAAGAAGGATGTCTACTCTACCACCACCTACACGACGCGGCCTGGCCTCCAGCCTCTCCCCGCGTCGAGGAACCCGCAGTCTACCACCCTGCTGGTAGAACTGCTCCTAATCACATCGAGCTCTCTCTGCTCTCTCAACCCGCTTCCTCCTGAAGCAAAACTCCACAAGATGCACGTCTCGCTGACAGTACTCACAATGATAGGTGGGCTTCTTGGGATGTGGTTGAGGCTTGGGATGTTTGGGCTTGGTGGTGTTAGGTGTAGTCTTCTTGGGTTGAGAAGGTCCAGGAAGAGAGACTAGAGAAGAGTGGAGGTGTTTGGGCTTTGGAACCCAGATAGGCTTCTTGGGTGGAGCTTTGGGTGGTTCATGAATTACTCCATCCTTGGGCTGACAAGCCTGGGAAGACTCAGTGGAGTGAGTCTTGGGGCATCTCTGCTCAGGAGTCATTTTACTCCACTCCACTACCCGGCTAATGGCACTCTCAAAGTCAGCCTTGGTGTAGGTGTAACCTACCGCAAACCCATCCTGCCTCTTGAACTGTTGGATCATCATGCCAAGCTGTGGCTCTCTGGCACTGATCCAACTCAGGATAGAACGGAGGTAAAAGTTCTCATTCTGAGAATCAGCTAGCTCCTCTCTCAAGGAAGCTAGAACCTCCATCTGAGACAAGCAGGTCTCACACTCACTCTCTACTTGGACAGACTTCTCGGCTTTTAGTTTGATCAACTCAAGTCTAAGAGACAGGCAGTTCTCACAGACAGTGGGTGGAACTGACAATGTCTCAAGCTCTAGCCTATTCTGCGCAAGCTCAGCTCTCAACCTCTCCAAATCACCCAAATGTTCATCGCCCTTGGATTTCAGCTCAGCTAAGGCAGCTAGATGAGATGGGCAATCAACACAGGGTGCGACGACGGTGGCTTGAGCATCTTTCAGCTCCAGCTGAGCGCTTTCAAGCTCAGTGGCCAAAGCGTCCCTCTCATCAACCCTTTCTGTGTACTTGGACTTCAGAGTCGACAAGTCACACAGAAGCACCTCACACTTCGGGCACTCACTGCTATCACCCAAGCAATGGGAAGAAGATAGACTCTCAATTCTACCATTGGCTATGGCAAGCTCACTCTCTAACTCATCTATCCTCTTCTTGGCCCCCTAAGCAGTTTTTCCCGATATTTCAACTCCTGACGATTGCTCTCAAGTAAATCAACGATTTCGCGCTCATAGGATGATACCTTTTCATTGTCGTCGTCGTCGGCGTCGGAGGAGGAGCTCTTTTCTTCCTTATCCGCAAGAGCCATTGAACAGAAGCTCTTGCGGGATCTTCGGCGCTGGTGTGAGCGGATCTTCGACTTGTCTCCGAAGGCCATGAAGCAGAGGCCCGCCGGATCTTCCTTGTCCTTCCCCTTCCTGATGGCGATCTCCTCATCGCTTGAGCTCGATGAAGAGGAAGAAGACGTGGACTGCTTGGAGTAGCTCTTCTCCATTTCAGCGAAGAAGGCCTTGTCGCGCTTCTTGTTCTCTCGCCGGTAGTCCTTCAGGGCCTTCTTGAAGAATCTGGTCTTCGGCTTGCCCTTGTTGAAGGAAGAGCTCTCGTGCTTGCCGGAGTCATGGAAGCCACCACCGGTGCCCTTCTTGTGTCCATTGCGCTTGGGGCAGTTGGCGATGAAGTGACCTGAATCACCACACTCAAAGCACCCGGATTTTGTGCCGTGTATTTTGAACATCCTTTTGTCATAGACACGACGCACCCATTTGTTAAAGAGGCACAAATCATCATCTCCCAACAACTCAAGCTGGTCCTTAGTGATAGACATCAAAGAGAACCCAGCACAGCTCATAGAAGAAGGATCAATAGAAGGTGTAGCAAGGGCCAGAGATTTTGATCCAGAACCAGTGAGATTTGATCTCAGCTGGAGATCAACCTCAGTAGCCTTCAGCTTGCTAAACAACTCAGAAATGGTCAAGGTATCATAAGAAGTACTCTCAATGATAGAAGATACCTTGATCTCCCAGATCTTTGGGTCCAAGGTATGGAGAACCTTGAGCGCCTGCTCATGATCTGAGACTAACTGAGCACCCTCAGCCTTGTTGTCCCGAAGCTTGTTTATGATCGACTGAAAACGACCAAACAAAGCCTCAACAGATTCACCCGGCTTCTGTGTGAAATTTTCATATTCACGCCGGTAGGTATGATAGAGCCGAGCCTTGACCTGTGTTGTTCCCTCATGGTGTGCCTTGAGGGTAGCCCAGATATCTCTCGCAGTGGAGAGATGACTCACACGCTCAAACTCAGTGGTACCTAAACCAGAGAAAAGAATGTTCACAACCTTACTGTTGCTCAGATGTTGAGCAATGATACCAGCAGTACCATGCTCAGCGACTGGCAATATGACAAACGTGGTGTGAACGCAAATGTCCCAAATGTCCGAACCTTGGCTCATGAGATAGGCTCGCATGCGAGTCTTCCAATAGTTATAGCCATAGGCTTCCAAGGATGGGACCTTGCCAGGAGACGTCATGGTCACTACTGGGGTTTAGAACCGGTTAAGGTATGGAAAAACCCTAACCTCGCTCTGATACCACTTGTAGGACCGAAAGTAGCGACCAGAGGGGGGTGAATGGGCGCCTTAAAAATTCTTTCGAATCAATGGCCTGCTCCCAATACCCAACGCACCTCTAAAGACTTAAACAGCACAGAAGGAACAGATCGCCTAAGTCTAAAGGTATCTAGCCTAGAAGCAACTGGTGATAAACAGAGAAATGCCAATGCAGTGCTAATAGACAGATCAACAGTATACAAAAGACAAGGTAAGATAAACTTCTCAGTATAAACGCACAAGGAGTGAAATGAGAAGTTACCGTTCGAAATCTGTCTCCTGTTCGAAACTTGGCAAAGCCTGCTTCGTTGGTCGAAGCCTGCTTCGCAGTGTCGAAGCCTGCTTCGCTGGGTCGAAGCCTGCTTCGCTGGGTCGAAGCCTGCTTCGGAGGTCGAGGTCTGCTTCGGATGACGAAGTCTGCCGAGGAGGTTTGGTCTAACCTAGTTCGAGGAGGCAGAAAACCGAAGATGCTTCGAAGCTAAGTACGGAAGTATCGAAGCTAGCTTCGAACCGAGTGCTTCGAAGCCTATCCTTCGAACAGAATACTTCGAACGCATCGCACAGACAAACAACCTTCGAAAAGAGAAGCGAAGGCTGACACGCGACAGAGAAACCAAAACGAAGCCTACACTCTACCTTCGAACAAACACATCAAGGACCTTCGAAGAAGACGGATGCAAACACTGAGCGAAGTCTAACAGAAAGACAAGCTTCGAAGCCTACTTCGAAACCTGTCGAAGTATGGACTTCGAAGAGCTCAAGTCGGAGTACCTTCGCACAAACGTTCGAAGTATGATACGCTAACAGAGTGCAAAGCGTACTGCAAAGCTAGAAACACAGCACAAACTTGAAGCCGAAGTTCAAGCAAAGCCTTCGAAGATGTTAGATCGAAGCCTGCCTCACGGAGCTGAGGGGCTTCGAACAGAGAAGGGGCTTCGCCAGAGAACAGCCAGAAAAGGGACTTTAGTCCTGTCAACTCGATCAAAAAGCCGTGCAGTAAAAGCAAGGCTAGAGTACTAGTGTATTGTTGCTACAGTGTAGTAGTAGTACTTGCAACCAGTATGAACTAGTACAACTTCCGTGAAGAACAGTAGCAACCGAGGCACAAATGCTCAGGAAAAACAGCTATGCACGTGAAACGAAGCCATGAAAACTGCTACAAAAATGCTGCGCACGATCAGAGAATAGAAGCTTCACTGCATCAGAGAAAAACTGAATAAATGCAAGGCACAAAATCAAGTATAGCAGCCTGGCGGCGCACAACCGAAGAGAGAGAGAACAGGAGACAAAAATGACCCAAAGGAGTATGTATTGATTTCAGCCAAAAGGGTAGTCCAACCCTAGGGATTGGGGCCCTATTTATAGGCTGCCCAATGGCCTAGAATATTCCACCAGCCCCTTAGGGTTTTTTACAGACGCAGGAATAAAGGAAAAGACTCTACTGCCCTTAGGTATTTTTACAGACACGACTGACTGACTATGGGCCTAGAGATACAGATGACTTATCCGGAAGCTGAGCTTTCATAGCGACTACGGCTTCTCTTCTGGACAGTCGGAGACAGAATCAACGGTTGTCAGTTTTGCGCCGAAACTGACAAAGCCTCCACCGACTTTGCACCAGGTACCCGGATTGGGCCGGCCCGATTCCGCAGCTCTCTCAGCCCGGCAATCACTCACCGCCTGTGTACCTGAGTCAACCCTGGTCAACAGCCCAGTGGGTCTTCTGCTGCTCCTGGCCCATGTACCCGGATTGGGCCAGCCCGACTTCACAGCCTCCTCTGCCCGACAATCGCTCGCTGCCCGTGTACCTGAGTCACACGCGGCCCATGAAACAGCAGATCTCCTCTCTTCTTCAGTCCTCTTTGACTATCGTTGACAATGACTCATCACATCTGGAGCCATGAGGCCCACGCTATTCAGCATGGCTCCTCACAAACCTAAGAACCCCTAGCCTCAACCACATCCCAAGAAGCCTACCTATCACTGTGAGTTTTGTCAAAGAGATGGGCATCTTGAGGAGTTTTGCTTTAGAAGGAAGCAGGTTGAGAGAGCAGAGAGAGCCCGAGGTGGGCAGGAGCAGTTCTACCAGTAGGGTGGTAGATAGAGAGTCCCTCGACGCAGAGAGAGGCTAGAGGCTAGGACACGTCGTGTAGGTGGTGGTAGAGGATACGACTTTCATGATCGTGCTCCAGAGGGTGGTTTTCATTGCGACAGAGCTCTAGGTCATTCTGGATAAGGCGTTGGACCTCGTGACCAAGACTTTAGGCATAACAGAGGACCACACTTTGAGTCGCGTTTTGGTCCAGACTCTTATGATTCCTTCTGCTTTCCTTCTTTTGAGCAGATGGCTTGACATTGGTTTAGCTCTTTTGCTAAACCTAGTGTCAGACCATTTTTTCCCACTTATTACCATTGATCTTGTAGGATCGAGGACTGGAGGACGTGTGGATCATGGATTCAGGATGCTCTCGCCACATGACGGGACATCACAGATGGTTCTCCAGCCTCACTTCCTCGAGCTCCAAGGAGTACATCACTTTCGGGAATAGTGGTCAAGGGAAGGTACAAGGTATTGACTCGATTCACATCTCTGATCATTTCTCTTTGAAGAATATTGCTTTGGTTGCAAATATGAATTTTAATTTTATTTCTATTTCTCAACTTCTTGAGGATGGTTTAGAGGTTCGCTTTAAGAAGGGCATGTCTTCTGTTGTTGATTCTAGAGGACCTTTGGTTTGCCAGATGTTACCCTTCGGTAACGTTTTTCGGATTGAATTCTCTAGTTCTTTTTGCCCTTCTCGCTGTTTGATTGCCGGATCCTCCTCTGAGCTCTAGAAGTGGCATAGGAGGTTAGGTCATTTGAGCTTTGATCTGCTAGTCAGATTGAGCTCTATGGACCTTATCCGAGGATTGCCAAGCTTAAGATGGAGAAGGATCTAGTTTGTCATCCCTATCGTCATGGGAAAATGGTTGTCGCGTCTCACGCACCTGTGACTCAGGTGATGATGTCGTACCCGGGAGAGCTGTTACGCACCTATCGCTATAATTATTGGAAGACTCGCATGCGAGCCTATCTCATGAGCCAGGGTTTGGACATTTGGGACATTTGCGTTCACACCACATTTGTCATATTGCCAGTAGCTGAGCATGGTACTGCTGGTATCATTGCTCAGCATCTGAGCAACAGTAAGGCTGTGAACATTCTTTTCTCTGGTTTAGGTCCCACTGAGTTTGAGCGTGTGAGTCATCTCTCCACTGCGAGAGAGATCTGGGCTACCCTCAAGGCACACCATGAGGGGACAGCACAGGTCAAGGCTCGGCTCTATCAGACCTTGACCATTTCTTACGATACCTTGACCATTTCTGAGTTATTTAGCAAGCTGAAGGCCACTGAGGTAGATATCCAGTTGAGATCAAATCTCACTGGTTCTGGATCAAAATCTCTGGCCCTTGCTACACCTTCTGTTGATCCCTCTGCTGTGAGCTGTGCTGGGTTCTCTTTGATGTCTATCACTGAGGACCAGCTTGAGTCTTTGGGAGATGATGATTTGTGTCTGTTTAACAACCGGGTGTGTCGTGTCTATGACAAGAGAATGTTCAAAAGACACGGCACAAAATCCGGATGCTTTGAATGTGGTGATCCAGGACACTTCATCGCCGACTGCCCCAAGCGCAATGGATACAAGAAGGGCACCGGTGGCAGCTTCCATGACTCCGGCAAGCACGAGAGCCCATCCTTCAACAAGGGCAAGCCAAAGACTCGTTTCTTCAAGAAAGCCCTGAAGGACTACCAGCGAGAGAACAAGAAGCGCGACAAGGCCTTCTTCGCCGAGATGGAGAAGAGCTACTCCAAGCGGTCCACGTCTTCTTCCTCTTCATCGAGCTCAAGCGATGAGGAGATCGCCATCAGGAAGGGGAAGGACAAGGACGATCCGGCGGGCCTCTGCTTCATGGCCTTCGGAGACAAGCCGAAGAGCCGCTCACACCAGCGCCGAAGATCCCGCAAGAGCTTCTGCTCAATGGCTCTTGGGGATAAGGAAGAAAAGAGCTCCTCCGACGACTCCGACGACGACGACAACAAGGTATCATCCTATGAACGAGAAATTGTTGATTTACTTGAGAGCAATCGTCAGGAGTTAAAGTATCGGGAAAAACTGCTTAGGGGGGCTAAGAAGAGGATAGACGAGTTAGAGAGTGAGCTTACCGTAGCCAACGGCAGAATTTAGAGTCTATCTTCTTCCCCTTGCTTGGGTGATAGCAGTGAGTGCCCGAAGTGTGAGGTGCTTCTGTGTGACCTGTCGACACTGAAGTCCAGGTACACAGAAAGGGTTGATGAGAGGGATGCTTTGGCCACTGAGCTTGAAAGCGCTCAGCTGGAGCTGAAAGATGCTCAAGCCACTGTCGTCGCACCCTGTGTTGATTGCCCATCTCATCTAGCTGCCTTAGCTGAGCTGAAATCCAAGGGTAATGAACATTTGGGTGATTTGGAGAGGTTGAGAGCTGAGCTTGCCCAGACTAGGCTAGAGCTTGAGACACTGTCAGTTCCACCCACTGTCTGTGAGAACTGTCTGTCTCTTAGAATGGAGTTGATTAAGCTGAAAGCCAAAAAGTCTGTCCAAGTAGAGAGTAAGTGTGAGACCTGCTTGTCTCAGGTGGAGGTTCTAGCTTCCTTTAGAGAGGAGCTAGCAGATTCTCAGAATGAGAACTTTTACCTTCGTTCCATCCTGAGTTGGACCAGTGCTAGAGAGCCTCAGCTTGGCATGATGATCCAGCAGTTCAAGAGGCAGGATGGGTTTGGGGTAGATTACACCTACACCAAGGCTGACTTTGAGAGTGCCATTAGCCGGGCAGTGGAGTGGAGTAAAATGACTCCAGAGCAGAGGTATCCCAAGACTCACTCCACTAAGTCTTCCCAGGCTTGTCAGCCTAAGAATGGAGTGATCCATGAACCACCTAAAGCTCCACCCAAGAAACCTATCTGGGTTCCTAAGCCCAAACTCCTCCACTCTTCTCTAGACTCTCTTCCTCGACCTTCTCAACCCAAGAAGATTACACCTAACACCACCAAGCCCAAACATCCCAAGCCTCAGCCACATCCCAAGAAGCCCACCTATCATTGTGAGTACTGTAAGAGAGACGAGCATCTTGCGGAGTTTTGCTTCAGGAGGAAGCGGGTTGAGAGAGCAGAGAGAGCTCGTGGTGATCAGGAGCAGTTCTACCAGCAGGGTGGTAGACTGCGTGTTTCTCGACGCGGGGAGAGGCTGGAGGCTAGGCCGCGTCATGTAGGTGGTGGTAGAGGAGACGGCTTTCTTGCCCGTGCTCCAGTTGGTGGTGTCCATTCCGGCAGAGTTCCAGACCGTGTTGGCTACGGTTCTGGACCTCGTGGCCGCAGGGTTAGGCAGAACCGAGGACCGCGCTTTGAGCCGCGCTTTGGTCCGAACTCTTTTGATGGTTTTCGCTTTCCATCTTTTGAGCAGATGGCTCAACACTGGTTTAGCTCTTTTGCTAAACCTGGTGCCGGACCATTTGCTCCCACTTACAGACACTGATTGTGCAGGACCGGGGACTGGAGGATGTTTGGATCATGGACTCAGGATGCTCTCGCCACATGATGGGACATCGCAGATGGTTCTCCAGTCTCACTCCCCCGAGCTCCAAAGAGTACATCACATTCGGGAACAGCGGTCAAGGGAAAGTAAGTGGCATAGGCTCAATTCGCATTTCAGATCATTTCTCTTTAAAGAATGTTGCTTTGGTTAAAAATTTGAACTTCAACTTGATTTCTGTTTCGCAACTTCTTGAGGATGGTTTGGAAGTGTGTTTTAAGAAGGGTAATTCTTCTGTGGTTGATTCTAGAGGGTCTTTGGTTTGTCAGATTTTACCTTTCGGTAAAGTTTTTCGAATTGACTTCTGTTGGACCGGAAACGGCGACCAGAGGGGGGGTGAATGGGAGCTTTTAAAAATTCGGGCTATAAACTTAGCCTTCGGTTCTGTTCAGTCTTCTGCGGAACAGGCTTCGAACACAACCTTCGAAGGTCTGGTTCGGAGGTACTTCGACACCTTCGAACACAGGCTTCGGAGTGGCAAAAGTTCGAAGCCAAGAAGACTTCGCTCCACTTACAACCCTCGAAAATCTACTCTGCTAAGTCAGTGCAGGCTCCGCACACAGGTGCTTCGAGCAGGCTTCGCACTTCACCCTTCGCAAGAGTGGACAGCCCCCTGAGGACTTCGACCAAGTACTAGGCGACAGCAACGGGTGCTGGGCTTTGTACCCGAAGGTCTACACGCACACAAAACGGACCACGCTAAGGGCTTCGACACAAGAAGCACAACGGGAAAAGATCAGGGCTTCGCTAGTAAGCAGCGAGGTCTTGCCTCGTGTTACACAGAGCGACAGCACACTGACAAAACACACCTCGCACGAAAAACAACCTTCGCCTCAACAGGCTTCGGTGCACTAAACTAGCGAAGTATGTAGATCGAGCTCAAGCAAAAAGCACAAGACAAACAGGGCTTCGCCGCTTGAACAAGGAACACTGAAAATGAACTCAGGATGTATTCAATCGAAGTGTGGCTACAGGAGCTCAACAGTAAATGCTCAAAGTGTTAAATGTTACCTACCGAGCCCCCATATTTATAGCCCACGGCTTCATCCTAAGGAAGTGACTACTTTACCCCTAGGGTTTACAACAGATTTGTCTCTACAGAACTAAGGGGTACAAAAGGTAGTCCACCTTTATTTTGGAGGCTTCTCTGTCAGCTGCAGAGGGGACAGTGTCAGCCTTTTTCAGAACAGACAGTGTCAGCCTTTACAGTGTTGACTTCTGGAACCTCCCTTCGCACGCGAGGGGTGCGGAAGCTTCGGCGAGAAGCCTGCAGCCTGTTGGCCTTCGCTCCGCCGAAGAAGACCTTCGATACAGTGACGGTTTTGAGCCGAAGCCGTCAAAGCCCTTGGGCCTTCGCACCACCACCTCCGGAGTGGATCACCACGGCTTCGCAGCTACTCCGAGCTCGAACACCGTCCGTCCGTGTACCGAAGCCATGCATGGCCGAAGCACCTCAAGTCAACCTCACTCCGAAGCCCACCTTCGGAGTACCACCCTTCGAAGTCCCTCCTCCGTCCAAGGCCTTCGCATGAAGCATTCCATGAGCACTCCGTCGCAGTGCCTCTCCCCGAGCACACTCCACGACGAGCCTCACCCGGACCATGCCTTCGATGCACCTCGACTTCTGAGACCTTCGTTGGGCCACCTTCGAGTGTCTCCCTCCGGAGCACACTTCGAACTCCTTGCCTCCGCAGAGGACTTGGTCCACCAACTCCGAAGTCACTCCATTCGGAGTACCTTCGAAGTGCCTCACCTCCGAGGACTTGTCTCGGAGTACCTTCAGCCGGAGCCACGCTCCGCACTCTCTGCCTTCACCTGGCACGCCTCGACCCGAGGACCGACCCGGACCACCTTCGCAGCCACCGTGACGGAGCTCCCCGCTCCCTTGGCATCAAACCACCCGCTTGACCCAAGTTCACCTGGCTCGAACCCTGTCCGTCGCCTCCGAAGTCCCTGCGCACCACCGACAAGCAAACAAGTGTATCCAGTACTCCGGAGACCTCTCCGGGTTAGCAACCTCCGGCACACACTCCGGTGTACCGCCCAAAGTACCGAAGCCATCGGTACGAACCCAGTCATCGTGTACTGTCGGACCCCTCCGACAGGCACACTCCGCTGCACAGCTGCAGCAAGCAAACACCGAACACCCTTCGGTGACACACCTCCGAACACCCTTCGGAGGTACCACCTCCGAAGCCCCTCCGGAGGTACCCTTCGAACAGAGGGTAAAAGCCTGTCAATCACTCATCACATACACCGAAACCACCCTTGGTTTCTCAATCTCCCCCTTGATGAGTGCATTGATAACCAAATTGAAGTTCAAGAAAATGTAAAAATTTTCAGCACACAGGTGACCATAAAAACTCAAAAAGAGCCAAAGCATGTCACTTGATAAAAGAAATTTTCTCCCCCTTTGTAAAAGAGTAAAAGCCCTTTGGCAAATCTCCCCTTGATAAAAACTCCCCCTGAGTTAAGTAAATTTTTCTCCCCCTTTATGTCAAAAATCTCTCCCCCTTTAGAAAGTATGCCTTCTTGCGGCAGAGAACATAGCAAGTCTCTCCCCCTTTGGCAATGCAAGCATCAAGGAGCAATCAAAAGATGCAAAGCTTCGAAATGAATAGAATTGCAAGGACATATAATGCAAACATATGCCAACATTAAAACGAATGATCATGTGCTCAGCTCAATTTAACAATCTGTGAAACAAGATGATGGCATGTGATTTTGTCATTTTGAAGTAAAAGCATCACCACTTAATCAAAGCAGCTAGACATGTGAAGGCAAGGACTGCGCAAAGCTAACAAGTTCTACCCTAGACAGACAAGTCTTGTTCAAAAGGAGCTGTGAAAGCAAACTTGATGATTAATTAATTTTGTTGTTCTTTTCTTAATGCCAGGGGTTATTTGTTTGTCCACCTTATACTTTCCAATCAGGCCAAGCCTAGGCAAGAAAGCCATCTGAAGCTTAAGGCGGTGATTTTGGCAAACACTACACCATTCCAGTTCAGACCAAAGTGCAATGGTAAGCAGTCTAGAATAGAGTAGTGCGACAAACAAACCCTCCTGGATCTTTTCATTTAAACCAGACAAATCATGGATTTTTGATTTTGATTTTGATGAATTAAATATTTTGATGAGGATCCATGAATAGAGAACACATTTTTCAAGTTGCATATTTTAGCATCCAAGGAACAGTGTCTTGCTGTCAAGTAGATAAAAGATAGCTAAAAGCAGTCCACCCTAAACAAGCTAGATACAAGATTATGCGGTGAGCAAGTTTTGATTTTTAGAAAATAAAACATCATGCACAATCAATGTTTCAGACATATTTCATAGAGCTGAGCTGTCATGATTTCTTTGAATTAAGAGCAGGCATATAATAGCAAAAGATGTAAGTGCAATTCCATACATAATGAGCATATGCAAGACAATTAAAAGCAGCTCCCCCTCACAAAATGCCGTAGGGATGACAAATACCAAGTTCCCCACGCAAGTAAGCAAACCGAGAAGCATCGAGGGGTTTTGTAAAAATATCGGCAAGCTGGTGTTGGGTATCAACATATTGAAGTTCAATATCACCCTTCTCATTGTGATCTCTGAGAAAATGATACCGTACATCAATGTGTTTGGTTCTGGAGTGCTGAACCGGGTTGTTTGCAATACAAATAGCACTAGTGTTATCACAGAAAAGTGGAACACTCTTATAATCTAACCCGAAATCCCGCAAAGTGGAAACCATCCACAAAATCTGAGAGCAACAGCTAGCTGCAGCAACATATTCGGCCTCAGCCGTCGATTGTGCAACACTAGACTGTTTGCGGGAAGACCAGCAAACCAGAGACGTACCCAGAAAATGACAAGTACCAGAGGTACTCTTCCTATCAATTCTACACCCAGCAAAATCCGCATCAGAATAGCCTCTAAGACATAAAGATGAAGACGATGAATACCATATGCCAAATTCAAGGGTATGTTTGAGATACCTTAAAATGCGCTTAACCGCTTGGCGGTGCGAAGCTCGTGGTGAAGCCTGAAAACGAGCGCACAGACATACTGCGAAGTGTATGTCCGGCCTCGTGGCAGTCAAGTAGAGGAGGGAGCCGATCATGCTCCGAAACTCCTTCTGATCTACGGCTTCTCCATCTTCGTCAGGGTCCAATGCTACAGATGTAGCCATTGGAGTGGCGAGAGGCTTCGCATCGGACATGTCGAATTTCTTGAGCAGGTCCTTGGTGTACTTTGTCTGGTGGACAAAAGTACCTTGTTTGCTTTGCTTGATTTGCAAACCAAGGAAAAAGGTGAGTTCACCCATCATCGACATTTCAAATTCCCTGCTCATGGTATCTGCAAACTCGGCAACCAAAGCATGAGAAGAGCCACCAAAGATGATATCATCCACATAAATCTGCACTAGGAGGAAATCTTTGCCATGCTTGAGAGTAAACAAAGTTTTATCAACAGAGCCCATTAAATACCCTCGCTCAAGCAGAAAAGACTTAAGTCTATCATACCATGCCCGAGGGGCCTGCTTGAGTCCATAAAGAGCCTTATGAAGTTTAAGGACTTTATGTGGGTACTTGGGGTTTTCAAAACCAGGGGGTTGTTTTACATAAACATCTTCACCTATGAAGCCATTAAGAAAAGCACTTTTGACATCCATTTGATAGAGTTTGAATCCCCGGGATGTCGCAAAGGCAAGCAAAATCCTAATGGCCTCAAGGCGAGCAACAGGTGCAAAAGTTTCAGTAAAATCAATCCCTTCTAGTTGAGAAAAGCCCTGAGCTACAAGTCTAGCCTTATTTCTAACAATTGTTCCATCCTCCCCTTGTTTATTTTTGAAAATCCATTTTGTTCCTATGAAATGAACATTAGGTGGAGGATCAACTAAAGTCCAGACTTGGTTTCTTTCAAAATTCTCAAGCTCTTCATGCATGGCATTGATCCAACTAGAATCAGAAAGTGCATGACTAACATCTAAGGGCTCGAAAGAAGCAACAAAAGCAGCATTAGTAAAATGAGCGTGAGAACGTGTTACCCTTTGATCAAGCTCACCAATGATCTGCTCGGGAGGGTGCATCCTTTGGACATGATGTGGAGCCTCGCGGCGGGATGCAGTCTCCCCCTCAACTTGTGCGTTGGAGTGGTCCAAGATGACCGATGTTGAGGTAGTCGCTTCGGGACCTCGTGCCGAAGTAGTAGAAGCGGGGTCAGCTTCGGGGGTTGACGTCGAGGGTAGTAGGGGATCATCCTCGAATTCTCCGGGATCTTCGTCTTCAAATAAAGTCTGTTCCATGTCGTGTTCATTTGCCTGTTCAAAAGCAGAACTAACAGAGGGGGTTGATTCATCAAAAGTCACATCACATGACTCGATGACAGTGTTAGTTTCCAAGTTATAAACACGATAGGAATGACCATGAGTTGTATAGCCCAAAAAGATCCCGTCAGAAGATCGCGACTCAAATTTATCCAAGTTACCACGTTTTAGGATAAAGCAGCGACAGCCAAAAACTCGAAGATGAGTAACCTTGGGCTGTCTCCCAAAACGCAGCTCATAAGATGTCAAGTTCAAAATTGAGCGCAAGAAAATTCGGTTTGAGATGTAACATGCTGTGTTCATGGCCTCAGCCCAGAATTTTCTAGGAGTCCTATGCTCATCAAGCATCGTCCTAGCCATCTCAACCAAAGTGCGGTTTTTCCTCTCAACAACACCGTTCTGTTGAGGAACCCGCGGAGCAGAGAATTGATGTTCTATGCCATGCTCCATGCAAAAGTCAACAAAGAGACTATTTTTGAACTCGGTGCCATTATCGCTTCGAATGAATTTTAATGCACCAGGGAGTTCAGTGAAAAGTCTCAAAGCCAAGCTCCGAAAGTGTGAAAACACTTCATCCTTGCTGGCAAGAAAGAAGACCCAAGAGTAGCGAGAGAAATCGTCGACAATAACAAGTACATACCACTTGCCGCCTAAAGAACTAACCCGAGAAGGACCTACAGTGTCCATATGGAGAAGTTCTCCGGGTTGTTCAGTCATCACTGTGGTGACTGGCGAATGCGAAGCGGCAATCATTTTTCCATGTCGACAAGGAGCGCAAACTAAATTCTTCTCAAACTTGAGCTTGGGCAATCCTCGGATCAAACCTAGGGCGCTCAGACGAGCGAGCAACTCAAAGCTCATATGCCCTAGTCTCCTATGCCACTTCCAAAGCTCAGAAGTCGAATGTGCAACAAGGCAATGAGAAGAACCAGACGACTCTGAAAAATCAGCTCCAAAAACTCTCCCAACTCTAAAGATCTTACACACCACAACGCCATCAGAATTGAGCACTTGCGAAGTATCGCGATGAAATCGCACTTCGAAGCCCTCATCAAGTAACTGAGATACAGACAGCAAATTGTATCCCAGGTTCTCAACCAAAGCAACATCTTTGAGAGTGAAGTTCGAATTAATTCTTACCACACCTTTACCTTTCACTCTACTCCTTCGATTGTTTCCGAAGGTGATATGTTCCCTTTGCTTGGTTGTAGTGAGGCTGGAGAACCAAGCTGCATCTCCGGTCATGTGGCGCGAACAACCGGAGTCCATGATCCACGTGCCCTCCAAGCCTCGGCCTGTCGCCTACACAAGATAAGGACGCCTCGATCGCTCAGTGCTGGGGTGAGTGAAATAATGACGAGGCATCCAGCACTGAGTGACACGAGTAGTAGGCACAGTAAAAGTAGACGGTCTACGCACATAAAAATCAGAATGATGCAAAGTGCGAGGTCTACCTACATGCAAAGAACGCAAAGCATGTCGAGGTCTCCTACTCTGACGAGGTACAAAGCTACTCGCCCGAGGTCTACCACCATATGGAACATGGTGAACACCTCGAGGAGCAAAACCTCTCCGAGAAGCACGAGGAGCCTCTAAAACAGGACGAGAGTGAAACTCAGACTCATGCATACCTAAAGATGGGTAACGCATGTCCTGATAGCTCATCGCCTGTGCACGTCGCTCATCCTTGATGCGACGGAAACAGAAACCAATCAAATGACCCGCCCGCTGACAATAAGAACAGTGAAACACTCTCCTGGGGGCACTCTCATGGGTCACAGAAGCAACTCTCACAGGCTCCTTGGGTTTCTTCTGAGTGGTTTTCTTTGGAGGATTTTTCTTGGCAGGAGGAGTGGTTTTCTTTGGTGGATGGGTAGGCTTTTTGGCTGATGGGGTGTCCAACAGAGCTCTCTCTTTCTCTAGGGTGGTGGGAGAGGTAAAAACAGTTTTGGTCTTACTGTCTGAAGCTATCCTCTCAAAACCCAAACCTAGAGCTACCCCGGCTCTATCAGCACACAACTTGGTCTTGGCCAAGAGCAAATCCATCCTACCCTTCCCTTCAGTGCATTTATTCACCACAGAAAGAAGGTATTCATTTTCGGACATGAGGTTTTCAGCTCGCTCTCTGACAGTGCCTAGCTGGTCCTTAAGGGTAATGCAAGTGTCACAAACAGGTTGCACATCCTTAGAACTACCGGCCCTCTCCAATCTAGCCTCTAAATCATGAACATGCTTATCACGTAAAGAAATGCTATCGCGTAATAAAGAGCAGTTCATGCAATCAATAATATCAAGAGGTCTAGAATCCACCTCCAAAAGCTGCTTCTGTGCAGTCTCAAGCTCAGAAAGAGTTTGAGCATGAACAGAACGCAACTGAGCAAGCTCACTCATGACAACAGAACATGATTCACATTCAGCATCATCAAACTTAGACTTAAGCATGGCATATTCAGTAGAAACATTTTCTAGCTTAAGTCTAAGGTCTTTTCTTTCTCTAGCGGCTTGCACAAGTAATCTATCCTGACCAAGTACTACTTCATTCAGCTCATCTAATTTAATTAGAAGCTGGTCAGATGATAGGTTTACCTCTGATGAGTCAAGCTCATCGCCGCTGTGATCGCTGTCGGCCATGAAGCAAAGGCCGGTGAAGTCACGTCCCTTCTTGTCCTTCTTGTCCTCCTTTCTTGGGGACTCCTCCTCCTCAGAGCTCGACTCCTCAGTTGAGGATGTGTCGATGTCGCTGAGAGCAGCAACAAATGCTCTGGAAGCGGCCTTGGCTACTTTCTTAGCCATCTTGCCGCGCTTGCCCTTCACACAGGGCTTCCTCTCCTTTTTGTGGTATTTGGGGCGGTCACTCTCATCTCTCTTTTTGATCTTGGGGCAATTAGCCTTGATGTGAGAAGTGTCGCCACATTCATAGCAACCACTAAAACCACTTCTCCTCTGATCCCGTCTCTCATGATGAAAGCGGGTGAACCTCCGGGCAATGAGAGCAAGCTCATCGTCAGCTAGAGTATCCACCTGCTCCTTTGTGACGGAGACCAGGGAGGACAAAGCAAAACCATCTGCAAGAACACAAGTGCCTGATGTGCTTGGTTCTGCAGTGGTGCCACGGCTAGTGCTAGAAACCAATGCCAATGGCTGTGGCAAAGAGCTTCTGTGCACCGCAAGAGATGCCTTGGCAATCTCTGTGGACTTCAGCTTGCTAAAGAGTTCATCACAGGTTAGAGTGTCATAGCCTGTGGACTCCTCAATGCTGGATATCTTCACCTCCCATATGCTACGGTCAAGAGCATAGAGAAGCTTGATAGCCCTATCGTGATCACTGTAAGCAAGCGTCCCGTTGGATCGCAAGTTACTCACTATAGCATCAAAGCGCGAAAACATGGCATCTATAGATTCACCAGGTGCCTGCACAAACAGCTGATACTGTTGGTTGTAGGTGCTTTGGCGCCTGGCCTTAATCTGAGTAGAGCCCTCATGATAAATAGTGAGCGTTGTCCAAATTTCCCTAGCAGTCCTAAGGTGCTGCACCCTATCAAACTCACTCCGACTCAAACCAATGAACAGTATGTTTCTTGCCTTCGAGTTGGCAATATACTGATCTTTTTCGGTTTGAGTGGTGCGGGTATCAGGGATGGAGTATTGTGAGTCCACAATCTCCCAAATTGCATTTCCTTGGCTTAACAAGTAAGCCTCCATGCGCACCTTCCAGTATGCGAAATCTGTCCCATCGAACAGAGGAATTTTACTGCCTCTATCCATGTCGCCAACAGATCACAAAACCGGTTAAGGTCAACTGGTGATCTTAACCTGGCTCTGATACCAATTGTTGGACCGGAAACGGCGACCAGAGGGGGGGTGAATGGGAGCTTTTAAAAATTCGGGCTATAAACTTAGCCTTCGGTTCTGTTCAGTCTTCTGCGGAACAGGCTTCGAACACAACCTTCGAAGGTCTGGTTCGGAGGTACTTCGACACCTTCGAACACAGGCTTCGGAGTGGCAAAAGTTCGAAGCCAAGAAGACTTCGCTCCACTTACAACCCTCGAAAATCTACTCTGCTAAGTCAGTGCAGGCTCCGCACACAGGTGCTTCGAGCAGGCTTCGCACTTCACCCTTCGCAAGAGTGGACAGCCCCCTGAGGACTTCGACCAAGTACTAGGCGACAGCAACGGGTGCTGGGCTTTGTACCCGAAGGTCTACACGCACACAAAACGGACCACGCTAAGGGCTTCGACACAAGAAGCACAACGGGAAAAGATCAGGGCTTCGCTAGTAAGCAGCGAGGTCTTGCCTCGTGTTACACAGAGCGACAGCACACTGACAAAACACACCTCGCACGAAAAACAACCTTCGCCTCAACAGGCTTCGGTGCACTAAACTAGCGAAGTATGTAGATCGAGCTCAAGCAAAAAGCACAAGACAAACAGGGCTTCGCCGCTTGAACAAGGAACACTGAAAATGAACTCAGGATGTATTCAATCGAAGTGTGGCTACAGGAGCTCAACAGTAAATGCTCAAAGTGTTAAATGTTACCTACCGAGCCCCCATATTTATAGCCCACGGCTTCATCCTAAGGAAGTGACTACTTTACCCCTAGGGTTTACAACAGATTTGTCTCTACAGAACTAAGGGGTACAAAAGGTAGTCCACCTTTATTTTGGAGGCTTCTCTGTCAGCTGCAGAGGGGACAGTGTCAGCCTTTTTCAGAACAGACAGTGTCAGCCTTTACAGTGTTGACTTCTGGAACCTCCCTTCGCACGCGAGGGGTGCGGAAGCTTCGGCGAGAAGCCTGCAGCCTGTTGGCCTTCGCTCCGCCGAAGAAGACCTTCGATACAGTGACGGTTTTGAGCCGAAGCCGTCAAAGCCCTTGGGCCTTCGCACCACCACCTCCGGAGTGGATCACCACGGCTTCGCAGCTACTCCGAGCTCGAACACCGTCCGTCCGTGTACCGAAGCCATGCATGGCCGAAGCACCTCAAGTCAACCTCACTCCGAAGCCCACCTTCGGAGTACCACCCTTCGAAGTCCCTCCTCCGTCCAAGGCCTTCGCATGAAGCATTCCATGAGCACTCCGTCGCAGTGCCTCTCCCCGAGCACACTCCACGACGAGCCTCACCCGGACCATGCCTTCGATGCACCTCGACTTCTGAGACCTTCGTTGGGCCACCTTCGAGTGTCTCCCTCCGGAGCACACTTCGAACTCCTTGCCTCCGCAGAGGACTTGGTCCACCAACTCCGAAGTCACTCCATTCGGAGTACCTTCGAAGTGCCTCACCTCCGAGGACTTGTCTCGGAGTACCTTCAGCCGGAGCCACGCTCCGCACTCTCTGCCTTCACCTGGCACGCCTCGACCCGAGGACCGACCCGGACCACCTTCGCAGCCACCGTGACGGAGCTCCCCGCTCCCTTGGCATCAAACCACCCGCTTGACCCAAGTTCACCTGGCTCGAACCCTGTCCGTCGCCTCCGAAGTCCCTGCGCACCACCGACAAGCAAACAAGTGTATCCAGTACTCCGGAGACCTCTCCGGGTTAGCAACCTCCGGCACACACTCCGGTGTACCGCCCAAAGTACCGAAGCCATCGGTACGAACCCAGTCATCGTGTACTGTCGGACCCCTCCGACAGGCACACTCCGCTGCACAGCTGCAGCAAGCAAACACCGAACACCCTTCGGTGACACACCTCCGAACACCCTTCGGAGGTACCACCTCCGAAGCCCCTCCGGAGGTACCCTTCGAACAGAGGGTAAAAGCCTGTCAATCACTCATCACATACACCGAAACCACCCTTGGTTTCTCAACTTCTCTAGTTCTTTTGGCCCTTCTCGTTGTTTGATTGCTGGATCTTCTTCTGAGCTCTGGAAGTGGCATAGGAGATTAGGTCACTTGAGTTTTGATCTGCTAGTCAGGTTAAGCTCTATGGACCTCATCCGAGGATTGCCAAAGCTTAAGATGGAGAAGGATCTAGTTTGTCATCCCTGTCGTCATGGGAAAATGGTTGCCGCTTCTCACTCACCTGTGACTCAGGTGATGACTTCATATCCGGGCGAGCTTTTACATTTGGACACTGTAGGTCCAGCTCGGGTACGATCAGTCGGTGGGAAGTGGTATGCACTTGTGATTGTTGACGACTTTTCTCGATTCTCGTGGGTTTTCTTTTTGGAGTCTAAGGATGAAACTTTTCAATTTGTTCATGACCTGATTTTGAAGCTGAAGAATGAGAACAATGGTCGGATGCGAGCAATTCGCTCTGACAACGGCTCTGAGTTCAAGAACTCTTAGTTCGTCAGCTTCTGTAGTGATCAGGGTCTGGACCATCAGTTTTCTTCTCCTTACACTCCCCCACAGAACGGCGTTGTGGAATGAAAGAACCGCACGCTAGTCGAGATGGCCAGGACGATGCTCGATGAGCACAGGACTCCTAGGCGTTTTTGGGCTGAAGCCATGAACATGGCTTGCTATCTGGCCAACCGCATTTTTCTTAGAGCTTACCTTGGTAAGACATCATATGAACTGCGGTTTGGCAGACAGCCCAAAGTGAGCCACTTGCGAGCATTTGGCTGCAAGTGCTTTGTGCTCAAGAAGGGAGGGCATTTGGACAAGTTTGAGTCTCGTTGCTGGGATGGTGTTTTTCTTGGCTACGCTTTGCAATCTCGAGGTTTTCGTGTTTTGAACCTCGAATCCCAGCTGCTTGTCGAGACTTGTGAGGTTTCATTTGATGAGTCCTTGCCTTCTTTGACTCCTTCTTTTGAGCTTTCTGGTGATGATGAGCTCGGAGAGTCCATCTTCGAGGAAGATGAGGATACTCCAGCTGCTAATGAGGGTGGGCCTTTTGCATCCCCCGCAGAGACCACACCTTCTGAGACTTCGACTGAGGATGAGGGCGGACCTCTGATTACTTATTCCACTTTGATCGAGCCCCTTAGTCGAGTCCAGAGGTGCCTGCTGCTGACTCCGGTGAGGTGACTTCAGATCACCAGGGAACCCGAGCAGTTCAGCGTGACCATCCCTCAGAGCTCATCATTGGTGATTTGAGTGAGAGAACTTTGCGTTCTTCTGCTTCTCTTGTTGTGTTTGCTGAATCTGCGTTTGTTGCATCTTTTGAGCCCAAAGACGTTTCTCATGCTCTTTCTGATTCAAATTGGATTAATGCTATGCAAGAAGAGCTTGAGAATTTTGTCCGTAATCGGGTTTGGACACTAGTTGAGTCGCCACCAGGATGCAACCCCATAGGCACGAAGTGGGTATTCAAGAACAAACAAGGTGAAGATGGGGTTGTGGTGCGCAACAAGGCTCGATTAGTTGCCCAGGGTTATTGCCAGAAGGAAGGTATTGACTTTGAAGAAACTTTCGCTCTTGTTGCCCGTCTTGAGTCCATTCGTATTCTTCTAGCTTTTGCCGTTTCGAAGGGTTTTAAGCTTTTTCAAATAGATGTTAAGAGTGCTTTTCTGAACGGGTACATAGAAGAGGAGGTTTATGTTAGGCAACCCCCCGGTTTTGAGAACCCTAAGTTTCCTCGACATGTTTTTAAATTGCAAAAGGCTTTATACGGGTTAAAGCAAGCCCCTGGGGCTTGGTATGACCGGTTGAAGCAGTTTTTGTTGGGGAAAGGCTTTGTGATGGGTTCTGTGGACAAAACTCTCTTTTTGCTCAGAGTTGCTTCAAACTTCTTAGTTGCTCAGATTTACGTGGACGATATTATTTTTGGCGGTACTACTAATGATCTTGTGTCCAAGTTTTCTGAGCAGATGCACAGTGAGTTTGAGATGAGCCTCATGGGTGAGCTCAAGTACTTCTTAGGGCTCCAGATCAAGCAGACCAAGGACGGCACCTTCATCCACCAAGGTAAGTACACTCGTGATATGCTTAAAAAATTTGACTTTGGTGGTGAATTGAAGCCGCAGATGACCCCGATGGGCACATCTGGGGGTCTGGACAAGGACGAGAGCGGCATCAAGGTCAACGAGAGGGAGTTTCGAGGGATGATCGGTTCGCTGCTCTACTTAACGGCGACCAGATCGGACATTCAGTTCGCCGTGGGACTGTGCGCGCGCTTCCAGTCTTCACCTCGTGTGTCTCATCGGCAAGCTGTCAAGCGCATATTCAGGTATCTTACTTATGCGCCCGATCTTGGTCTCTTCTATTCAGGTGTCTTAGACAGTATGTCTTTTGCTGTATCTGTTAGATGTTGTAATTATAGTCAATCATATCTGAGAAGCATGCTTTCTGCACTCCTTAGGCACTCCAGTTGAATTCACTGCATATTTTGAGGGGGAGTTGCATTTCAGGGGGAGTCTGTGTCTCTATTGAGTGCTTGATGAGTTCACTTGTCAACAAGGGGGAGAAAATTTGGGATCAGAGTTTAAGGGGGAGTTCTTACTCTGTTGATATCCTTGTTGTTCTGAAATCGCACTCATTTTGAGCTTTTACGTTTTGGTTAACCATAATGACCGCTTCTTGCTTTTGTTCGGCTTTTTGGTCATTAGGGTTAAACTTTTACCTTATTTTTCTTCTTCTTTGTTTTCTTGTGTTTTGTTTTCGTGTTTCCACATTTGCTCGCAGGTGCTGAAGAGCTGAAGAAGAGGAGTGTTGACAATGCACTCATCAAGGGGGAGATTGAGGAGCCATGCTGAATAGCGTGGGCCTCATGGCTCTAGAAGTGATGAGTCATTGTCAACGATAGTCAAAGAGGACAGAAGAAGAAGAGATCTGCTGTTTCCTGGGCCGCATGTGACTCAGGTACACGGGCAGCGAGCGACTGTCGGGCAGAGGAGGCTGCGAAGTCGGGCTGGCCCAATCCGGGTGCATGGGCCAGAAGCAGTAGAAGACCCACTGGGTTGTTGACCAGGACTGACTCAGGTACACGGGCGGTGAGTGATTGTCGGGCTGAGAGAGCTACGGAGTCGGGCCGGCCCAATCCGGGTACCTGGTGCAAAGTCGGTGGAGGCTTTGTCAGTTTCAGCGCAAAACTGACAACCGTTGATCTTGTATCCGACTGTCCAGAAGAGAAGCCGTAGTCGCTACGAAAGCTGAGCTTCCAGATAAGTCATCTGTAACTCTAGGCCCACAGTCAGTCAGTCGTGTTTGTAAAAATACCTAAGGGCAGTAGAGTCTTTTCCTTTATTCTTGCGTCTGTAAAAACCCTAAGGGGCAGGTGGAATATTCCTAGTGTTGGGAGCCTATAAATAGGACCCCAATCCCTAGGGTTTGTGTACCCTTTTTGGCTGAAATCAATTCCACTCTTTTGGGTCACTTTTTGTCTCTTGCCTTGCCTCTCTCTTCTCCTATTCTTGCTTGCGCCGCCAGGGAGTTTTTGCCCTTGTTGTTGCTGTTTTGCATTTATTATTGAAGTGGAGTTTCTCTTCCTCGTGTGCAACAACATCAGAGGTTTTTTTTAATGGCTTAATTTCTTTTGCACATCAAGTTTTCCCATGATTTTTGAGGCTTCGGAAGCTTCGGCTGGGTGTGTTCTTCACGATAGTAGTACTAGTTCTTGCTGTTGCAAGTAGTACTGCTTTACTGTAGCTACAATGTTCTGTGCCAGCTTTTCACCTTCTATTGCGCAGCTTTTTGATCGAAGTTGACAGGCTCTAGCAACTTTTCTGGCTGTTTTCTGGCGAAGTCCCCTCTCTGTTCGAAGTCCCTCAGATCCGTGAGGCAGGCTTCGATCTAACACCTTCGAAGGCTTCGTTCTATCTTCGTACCTCGTTTTGTGTCCTGTGTTGCTAGCTTCGAAGTATTTTCTGATCGGACAGCATCGCATACTTCGAGCAACGTTGCGAAGGTACTCCGGCCCTAGCTGTTCGAAGTCCACACTTTGTTAGGATTCGAAGTTGGCTTCGAAGCTTGTCTTTCTGCTAGACTTCGTTTTGGGTTCTTTGTGGCGTGTCAGTCTTCGCTTTTCGAAGCTTACTTCTTTCGAAGGTAGAGTGTAGGCTTCGATTTTGGTGTCTCTATCGTGTGACAGGCTTCGCTTCTTTGTTCGAAGGTTTAGGTTCGAAGCATTCTGTTCGAAGCTGTGTCCGAAGCCCTGCCTTCGAAGTACATACTTCGAAGCAGGCTCCGGCGTTGTCATACTTCGCTTCGAAGCATACTTCGCTCCCTGCCCCTTCGTATTAGGCTAGACAAAACACCTTCGGCATCTTCGACATGCTTCGCAACTGATCTCCGAAGCAGGCTCCGTCACCAACCTCCGAAGCAGGCTTCGACCAGCGAAGCAGTCTTCGACAATCATCTCCGAAGCAGACCTCGACGGGCGAAGCAGGCTTCGCCAAGTTCTGAACAGGAGACAAATTTGGACAGTAACTTCTCATCTCACTTTACATAATTCTTAGATCATATCATTGGGAAGTTTAGGTCTGATATAATGTGTTTATCTGTCTAGTTGCTCTTCTTTAATAGTACTCTGTTTGTCATCAGTTGCTTCTAGGCTAGATACCTTTAGACTTAGGCCTCCTGTTTATTTTTCTACTACTTAGTCCCTTTGAGGTGCGTTGGGTATTGGGAACAGGCCATTGATTCGAAAGAATTTTTAAGGCACCCATTCACCCCCCCCTCTGGTCGCTACTTTCGGTCCTACAGTCCTCAGGTCAAGGTGCGCCAGGCGAAGGCAGAGAGTGCGGAGTGTGGCTCTGGCTGAAGGTACCCTAAGACGAAGTCCTCGGAGGCGAGGCACTTTGAAGGGTACTCCGAAAGGAGTGACTTCGGAGTATGGTGGACAAAGTCCTCAGCAATGAGGCCAGACGTTCGAAGTGTGCTCCGGATGGAGGCACTCGAAGGTTTACTTGATGGAGGTCTAAGAAGTAAAGGTGCATCGAAGGCATGGTCCAGGTGAGGTTTGTCGAGGAGTGTGCTCGGGGAGAGACACTGTGACGAAGTGCTCATGGAATGCTTCATGCAGAGGTCTTGGATGAAGGAGGGACTTCGAAGGGTGGTACTCCGAAGGTGGCATTTCGGAGTCTGGCTGACTTGAGGTACTTCGGCCATGCATGGCTTCGGTACACGGACTGACGGAGTTCGAGCTGGGAGTAGCTGCGAAGCCTTGGTGGTCCACTCCGGAGGTGATGGCGCGAAGGCACAAGGGCTTTGATGGCTTCGGCTCAAAACCATCACTGTATCGAAGGCTGACTTTGGTGAAGCAAAGGCCGTCAGGCTCAAGGCTTCTCGCCGAAGCTACCGCACCCCTCGCGTGCGATGGGGGGCTTTAGAAGAATCCAAAACTACAAAGATTGATCGTGTCTGCTCTGCAAAAGTTGATGTTGTCTCCTCTACGAAGCTGACAAAAGAAGCCTCCAAATAAAGTAGACTACCATTTGTACCCCATGTTCTGATGAGACAAGATCAGTGTAAACCCTAGGGCTAAAGTAGTCTATTCACATGGCTGAATAGTGCCTATAAATAGTGGAGGCTAGCTAGGCAACAGTAACCCTTGGTGCAGTCATTTTAGAACTCATGTGCTAGCCGCCATTCTCTTGTATTCAGTTTGTGAGTTTATTTGGTGTTCCCTGTTCAAGAAATGAAACTTTGATTCTGTTTTCATTTTCTGCTTGAACTTGTATGCCTGCCTTGCACTGCATGTTTTGATTTCATTGTGCTCCACTTCTTCCTGGTTTGGGTTTGTTCACTGGGGTGTTTTTGGAGAAGTGTGCTAGAGATCTATGCGTGTGTAGTGTGTTTTTCAGTGTGCGTTCACTCTGTGTAAACTAAGGCAACATCTCACTATTACAAGCGAAGCACTGAGTGGTGTGTAATCAAAGCCTGCTTTCTTCTCTTAGCAAAATCTGTTGTGTGCGTTTTGACCTTCGAAACACGATGCCTAGTATCAGTTGCTAGTGCTGAGTATCTGGTCGAAGTCTGCAGAGGGAAACCACCTCCTGCGAAGGGTGAAGTGTGAAGTCTGCTCAAGGCATCTAGTGTGCAAAGCCTGCACTAACTTAGCAGAATTGAGGGTTTGGTTTTGTGGGTGGAGCGAAGTATTCTTGACTTCAAACTTTTGCTCCTTACGAAGCCTGGTTTCAGAGCTGTGAAATACCTCCGAACCAGAACTTCGAAGGGTGTGTTCGAAGCCTGTTCCGCAGAAGACAGAACTAAAACAGAAGGCTATTTTTAGCCTGAAATTTTAAAAGCTCCCATTCACCCCCCTTGTGGTCGCCATTTTCGGTCCAACAATTGGTATCAGAGCGGGTTAAGATCACCAGTTGACCTTAACCTATTTTGTGATATGTTGGCGACATGGACAGAGTTAGTAAAATACCTCTGTTCAATGGGATGGATTTTGCATACTGGAAGGTGCGCATGGAGGCTTACTTACTAAGCCAAGGAAATGCAATTTGGGAGATTGTGGACTCACAATACTCCATCCCTGAAACTCGCACCTCTCAAACAGAAAAGGATCAGTATAATGCTAACTCTAAGGCTAGAAATATATTGTTCATTGGTTTGAGTCGGAGTGAGTTTGATAGGGTTCAACACCTAAGGACAGCAAGGGAGATTTGGACTATACTCACTATTTTTCATGAGGGCTCTACACAGATTAATGCTAGGAGCCAAAGCACGTACAATCAATAGTATCAGCTGTTTGTGCAGGCGCCTGTTGAATCTATAGATGCCATGTTTTCTCTCTTTGATGCGATAATGAGTAACTTGCGGTCCAACGGGACGCTTGCTTACAATGATCATGATAGGGCTATCAAGCTTCTCTATGCTCTTGATCATAGCATATGGGAAGTGAAGATATCCAGCATTGAGGAGTCTGCAAGTTATGACATGTTGACCTGTGATGAGCTCTTCAGCAAGCTGAAGTCCACAGAGATTGCCAAGGCATCTCATGCAGTGCACAGAAACTCTTCGCCACAACCATTGGCACTAGTTTCTAGCACTAGCCGTGGCACCACTACAGAACCAAGCACATCTAGCACTTGTGTTCTTGCAGTGGATTTGCCTTGTCCTCCCTGGTCTCCATTACTAAGGAGAAGGTGGATACTCTGGATGATGAAGAGCTTGCTCTCATTGCCAGAAGGTTCACCCGTTTTCATCATGAGAGACGGGATCAAAGGAAAAGCGGATTTATTGGTTTTTTGAGTGTGGCGACACTTCTCACATCAAGGTCAACTGTCCTAAGCTCAAGAGGAGAGATGAGAGTGAGTGCCCCAAATACCACAAAAAGGAGAGGAAACCCTTTGTGAAGGACAAGCGTGGCAAGGTAGCTAAGAGGTTAGCCAAAGCTGCTTCCAGAGCATTTGTCACTGCTCTCAGTGACATCGACACTTTCTCAACTAAGGAGTCGAGCTCTGATGAGGAGGAGGAGTCCCCAAGGAAGGAGGAGAAGAAGGACAAGAAGGGACGAGATTTCACCGGCCTTTGCTTCATGGCTGACAGCGATCACAGCGGCGATGAGCTTGACTCATCTGAGGTACCTCTATCCTATGACCAGCTTTCAATTAAGATAGATGAACTAAATGAAGTAGTTCTGGGTCAGGATAGATTACTTGTGCAAGCAGCTAGAGATAGAAAAGACCTTAGACTTAGGCTAGAATCTGTTTCTACTAATTATGCCATGCTTAAGTCTAGGGTTAATGATGTTGAATGTGAATCTTGCACTATCGTCATGGGTGAGCTTGCTCAGTTATGTTCTGTACATGCTCAAACTCTTACTAAGCTTGAGACTACACAGAAGCAGCTTTTGATGGTTGATTTTAGTCCTCATGATATAAATGAATGCATGAACTATTCATTATTACGTGAGAGCATTGATTTACATGATAAATATGTTCATGATTTAGAGGCTAGATTGGAGAGGGCCGGTAGTTCTAAGGATGTGCAACCTGTCAATGACACTTGCATAACCCTCAAGGACTAGCTAGGAAATGTTAGAGAGCAAGCTGAACACCTCATGACTGAAAATGAACACCTCACCCACTACCTTAGAGAAATAAAGAGCCCAATTAGACACTCCATCAGCCAAAAAGCCTACCCAAACTCAAAAGAAAACCACTCCTCCTGCCAAGAAAATTCCTCCCAAGAAAACCACTCAGCAGAAGCCTAAGGAGCCTATGAGAATTGCTCCTATGACCCATGAGAGTGCCCCTAGGAGAGTTTTTCATTGTTCCTACTATCAGCGGGTGGGTCATCTGGTTGGGTTCTGTTTTCGTCGCATCAAGGATGAGCGACGCTCTCGGGCAATGAGTTTCCAGAACATGCATTACCCACTTCTAGGTATGAATGAGTCTGAGGTTTACTCACATCCTGTTTTCAAGGCTCCTCGTACTTCCCGGAGAGGTTTTGCTCCTCGAGGTGTTCACCATGTTCCATATGGTGGTAGACCCCGTGTGAGTAACTTTGTGCCACGACAGGTTACGAGACCTCGTCATGCATTTGGATCACAACATGTAGATAGACCTCGCACTTTGCATCATTCTGATTTTCCTGTGTGTAGACAATCTATTTTTATTATTCCTACTACTTGTATCACTCAGTGCTGGATGCCTCGTCATATTTTCACTCACCCCAGCACTGAGTGATCGAGATTCTCTTATCATGTGTAGGCGCCAGACCGAGGCTTGAAGGGTACGTGGATCATGGACTCCGATTGTTCGCGCCACATGACTGGAGATGCAGCATGGTTCTCCAGCCTCACCACGACCAAGCAAAAGGAACATATCACCTTCGGCAACAATAGAAGGAGTAGAGTGAAAGGTAAAGGTGTGGTAAGAATCAACTCAAATTTCACTCTCAAAGATGTTGCTTTGGTTGAAAATTTGGGATACAATTTGCTTTCTCTATCTCAATTGCTTGATGAGGGCTTCGAAGTGCGATTCCATTGCGATACTTCGCAAGTACTCAATTCTGATGGCGTTGTAGTCTGTAAGATCTTTAGAGTTGGGAGAGTGTTCGGAGCTGATTTTTCTGAGTCATCTGGTTCTTCTCATTGTCTTGTTGAACATTCGACTTCCGAGCTTTGTAAGTGGCATAGGAGACTAGGGCATATGAGCTTTGAGTTGCTTGCTCGTCTGAGTGCCCTAGGTCTGATCCAAGGATTTCCCAAGCTCAAATTTGAGAAGAATTTAGTTTGTGCTCCATGTCGACATGGAAAAATGATTGCTGCTTCGCACTCGCCAATCACCATGGTTATGACTGAACAACCCGGAGAACTTCTCCACATGGACAACGTAGGTCCTTCTCGGGTTAGTTCTTTAGGCGGCAAGTGGTATGTGCTAATCATTGTCGACGATTTCTCTCGCTACTCTCGGGTCTTCTTTCTTGCTAGAAAAGATGAATTGTTTTCACACTTTCGGAGCTTGGCTTTGAGACATTTCACTAAACTTCCTAGTGCATTGAAATTCATTCAAAGTGATAATGGCACTGAGTTCAAGAACAATCTCTTTGTTGAATTTTGCATGGAGCATGGCATAGAACATCAATTCTCTGCTCCGCGGGTTCCTCAACAAAATGGTGTTGTTGAGAGGAAAAACCACACTTTGGTTGAGATGGCTAGGATGATGCTCGATGAGCATAGGACTCCTAGGAAATTCTGGGCTGAGGCCATGAACATTGCATGTTACATCTCAAATCGAATCTTCTTGCGCTTAATTTTGAACTTGACATCTTATGAGCTGCGTTTTGGGAGATAGCCCAAAGTTACTCATCTTCGAGTTTTTGGCTGTCGTTGCTTTATCCTAAAATGTGGAAATTTGGATAAATTTGAGTCGCGTTCTTCTGACAGGATCTTTTTGGGTTACACTACACATGGTCATTCTTATCGTGTTTATAATTTGGAAACTAACACTGTCATCGAGTCATGTGATGTGACTTTTGATGAATCAACCCCCTCTGTTAGTTCTACTTTTGAACAGGAAAATGAACACGACATGGAGCAGACCATCTTCGAAGATGAAGATCCCAGAGATTTCGAGGATGAACCTCTACTACCCTCGACATCGACCCCCGAAGCCGACCCCACTTCGACCACTTCGGCGCAAGGCCTCGAAGCAACTACCTCGACATCGGTCATCTTGGACCACACCAACGCACAAGTTGAGGGGGAGACTGCATCCCGCATTGAGGCTCCACACCATATTCAAAGGATGCATCCTCCTGAACAGATCATTGGTGAGCTTGATCAAATGGTAACTCGTTCTCATGATCATTTCATTGATTCTGTTTTTATTGCTTCTTTTGAGCCCTTAGATGTTAGTCATGCACTTTCTAATTCTAGTTGGATCAATGCCATGCATGAAGAACTTGAAAATTTTGAGAGAAACCAAGTCTGGACTTTAGTTGATCCTCCACCAAATGTTCATTTCATTGGAACAAAATGGATTTTCAAAAACAAACGAGGAGAGGATGGGACTGTAGTTAGAAACAAGGCTAGACTTGTAGCTCAGGGTTATTCTCAATTAGAAGGGATTGATTTTACTGAGACTTTTGCACCTGTTGCATGTCTAAAGGCCATTAGGATTTTGCTTGCCTTCGCGACATCCTGGGGATTCAAACTCTATCAAATGGATGTCAAAAGTGTATTTCTTAATGGGTTCATAGGTGAAGTGGTTTATGTAAAACAACCCTCTAGCTTTGAAAACACCAAATACCCGCATAAAGTCCTTAAACTTCATAAGGCTTTTTATGGACTCAAGCAGGCCCCTCGGGCTTGGTAAGATAGACTTATGTCTTTTTCGCTTGAGCGGGGGTATTTGATGGGATCTGTTGATAAAACCATGTTCACTCTCAAGCATGGCAAATATTTCCTTCTAGTCTAGATTTATGTGGATGATATCATCTTTGGTGGCTCTTCTCATGCTTTGGTTGCCGAGTTTGTCGATGCCATGAGCAGGGAGTTCGAAATGTCCATGATAGGCGAACTCACATTTTTCCTTAGTTTGCAAATCAAGCAAAGCAAACAAGGTACATTCGTCTACCGGACGAAGTACACTAAGTACATGCTCAAGAAGTTCGACATGGCTGATGCAAAGCCACTCGCCAATCCAATGGCTACATCTATAGCATTGGATCTGGATGAAGATGGAGAAGTCGTAGATCATAAGGAGTTCCGAAACATAATCGACTCCCTCCTCTACTTGACTGCTACGAGGCCGGACATACACTTCGTAGTGTGTCTGTGCGCTCGTTTTCAGGCTTCGCCATGAGCTTCGCACCACCAAGCGGTAAAGCGCATTCTCAGGTATCTCAAGCATACCCTCGAATTTGGCATTTGGTATTCTGCGTCTTCCTCTTTGTGTCTTTGAGGTTATTCCGATTCGGATTTTGCTAGGTGTAGGATTGATACGAAAAGTACCTCTGATACTTATCATTTCTTGGGTACTTCGCTGGTTTGCTGGTCTTCCCGCAAATAGTCTAGTGTTGCACAATCGATGGCTGAGGCCAAATATGTTGCTGCAGCTAGCTGTTGCTCTCAGATTTTGTGGATGGTTTCCACTTTGCGGGATTTTGGGTTAGATTATAAGAGTGTTCCACTTTTCTATGATAACACTAGTGCTATTTGTATTGCAAACAACCCGGTTCAGCATTCCAAAACCAAACACATTGATGTGCGATATCATTTTCTCAGAGATTATAATGAGAAGGGTGATATTGAACTTCAATATGTTGATACTCAACACCAGCTAGCCGATATCTTCACAAAACCCCTCGATGCTTCAGGTTTTGCCTACTTACATGGGGAAATTGGTGTTTGTCACCCTTATGACATTTTGTGAGGGGAGCACATTTTCAATGATATGCGTATGCTTCTTGTGTGTGAAATTGCATTTACATGTTTTGCACTGATATGCCTTGTTTTAATTCCTGTAATCATGACAGCTCAGCTCTATTTAATATGTCTGATTCATTTTGTGCATGATTTTCCTTTCCAAAATCAAATCATGCTCACTGCTTAGTCTTGAATCTAGCATGTTTAGGCAGGACTGCTTTAGCTATCCTTTATCTGCTTGGTAGCAAGAATACTTTTCTCTGGATGCAACAATTACAACTTGAAAAATCATATTGCTTACTCATGTCATGAATATTCTTCAAGTGCTCAACAATTTGTTCACTTATCAAAAATCCAAAATCCATGATTTGAATGCTAAAAGTGAAAAGATCCGGGTGGGTTTGTTTGTCGCACTACTTTATTCTAGACTGCTTACCATTGCACTTTGGTATGAACTGGGATAATTTAGTGTATGCCAAAATCACTGCCTTAAGCTTTTGATGGCTTTCTTGCCTAGGCTTGGCTTGATTGGAAAGTATAAGGTAGACGAACAAATAACCCCTGGCATTATGAAAAGGAAAACAAGTACAAATTCATTGTCAATCAAGTTTGCTTTCAATACTCCACTTGAACTGGACTTGTCTGTCTAGAGTAGAAATTGACTAGCTTTGCGCAGTCCCTGTTTTTACTTGTCTAGTTACCTTGATTGAGTGGTGATGCTTTTATTTCAAAATGATGAAATCACATGTTGTCATCATGTTTTTAGATCATGTTAAATTGAGCTGAGCACATGAAATTTGGCATTAAGTTTGGCATATTTGTGCTTTATATGTCTTTGCAATTCTGCCCATTTCGAAGCTTTGCATCTTTTAAATGCTTCTTGATGCTTGCATTGTCAAAGGGGAGAAATTTTTGAGTTCTCTGAAGTAAGGGGGAAAATAACTCAGGGGGAGTTCTTATCTTGCAAAGGGAGAGACTTGCCGAAGGGGCTTTTACTCTTTTGAAAAGAGGGAGAGAAATTCTTTTGTCAAGTGACATGATTTGGCACTTTTCGTAGTTTTTATGGTCACCTGTGTGCTGAAATTTTTAAAAATTTCTTGAACTTGAATTTGGTTGTCAATGCACTCATCAAGGGGGAGATTGAGAAACCAAGGGTTGGTTTCGGAGTCTGTGATGAGTGATTGACAGATTTTATCCTCTGGTTTCAAAGGGGTACCTCCGAAGGAGTTCGGAGATTGCTTCACCATAGGGTTCGATTGCTGCGGTTGTTGTAGCGGAGTGTGACTATTGGAGGGGTCCGATAGTACATGATGACTTGGTTGTACCAAAGTGTTTGGTACTTTGGGTGGTACACCGGAGTGTGTGCCGGAGGTTGTTTACACGGAGAGGTCTCTAGGGTACTGGATACACTTGTCTATTTGTCTGTGGTGCGCAGGTGACTTCGGATGCGATAGACGGTTCGCAGCAAGTGAACCTGGATCAAGCGGGAGCCTTGATGCCAGGAGAGCAGGGAACTCGGTCACAAAGGTTGCGTGGGGTCGAGGTCGGTCCTCAGGTCAAGGTGCGCCAGGCGAAGGAAGAGAGTGCGGAGCGTGGCTCTGACTGAAGGTATCCTGAGATGAAGTCCTCGGAGGCGAGGCACTTCGAAGGGTACTCCGAAAGGAGTGACTTCGGAGTATGGTGGACAAAGTCCTCAGCAATGAGGCAAGACGTTCGAAGTGTGCTCCGGATGGAGGCACTCGAAGGTTTACCTGACGGAGGTCTCAGAAGTAAAGGTGCATCGAAGGCATGGTCCAGGTGAGGTTTGTCGAGGAGTGTGCTCGGGGAGAGACACTGCGACGAAGTGTTCATGGAATGCTTCATGCAGAGGCCTTGGACGAAGGAGGGACTTCGAAGGGTGGTACTCCGATGGTGGCATTTCGGAGTGTGGCTGACTTGAGGTACTTCGGCCATGCATGGCTTCGGTACACGGACTGACGGAGTTCGAGCTGGGAGTAGCTGCGAAGCCTTGGTGGTCCGCTCCGGAGGTGATGGCGCGAAGGCACAAGGGCTTTGATGGCTTTGGCTCAAAACCGTAACTGTATCGAAGGCTGACTTTGGTGAAGCGAAGGCCGTCAGGCTCAAGACTTCTCGCCGAAGCTACCGCACCCCTCGCGTGCGAAGGGGGGCTTTAGAAGAATCCAAAACTGCAAAGATTGATCGTGTCTGCTCTGTAAAAGTTGATGTTGTCTCCTCTACGAAGCTGACAAAAGAAGCCTCCAAATAAAGTAGACTACCATCTGTACCCCATGTTCTGATGAGACAAGATCAGTGTAAACCCTAGTGGTAAAGTAGTCTATTCACATGGCTGAATAGTGCCGATAAATAGTGAAGGCTAGCTAGGCAACAGTAACCCTTTGTGTAGTCATTTTAGAACTCATGTGCTAGCCGCCATTCTCTTGTATTCAGTTTGTGAGTTTATTTGGTGTTCCCTGTTCAAGAAATGAAACTTTGATTCTGTTTTCATTTTCTGCTTGAACTTGTATGTCTGCCTTGCACTGCATGTTTTGATTTCATTGTGCTCCACTTCTTCCTGGTTTGGGTTTGTTCACTGGGGTGTTTTTGGAGAAGTGTGCTAGAGATCTATGCGTGTGTAGTGTGTTTTTCAGTGTGCGTTCGCTCTGTGTAAACTAAGGCAACATCTCACTGTTACAAGCGAAGCACTGAGTGGTGTGTAATCAAAGCCTGCTTTCTTCTCTTAGCAAAATCTGTTGTGTGCGTTTTGACCTTCGAAACACGATGCCTAGTATCAGTTGATAGTGCTGAGTATCTGGTCGAAGTCTGTAGAGGGAAACCACCTCCTGTGAAGGGTGAAGTGCGAAGTCTGCTCAAGGCATCTAGTGTGCGAAGCCTGCACTGACTTAGCAGAATTGAGGGTTTGGTTTTGTGGGTGGAGCGAAGTATTCTTGACTTTGAAATTTTGCTCCTTACGAAGCCTGTTTTGGAGCTGTGAAATACCTCTGAACCAGAACTTTAAAGGGTGTGTTCGAAGCCTGTTCCGCAGAAGACAGAACTAAAACAGAAGGCTATTTTTAGCCTAAAATTTTAAAAGCTCCCATTCACCCCCCTCTGGTCGCCGTTTTCGGTCCAACACTTACCTATGCGTCTGATCTTGGTCTTTACTATTCAGCATCATCATCTCTTGTGTTGTATGGCTTTTCCGACGCTGATTTTGGTGGGTGTCGGCTGGATCACAAGTCGACTTCCGGTACTTGACAGTTTATTGGTTCTTCACTTTTTCTTGGTCTTCGCGTAAGCAATCTGGAGTTGTGCTTTCCACTACTGAGGCTGAGTACGTAGTTGTTTCTAGCTGCTGCTCATAGTTTGTTTGGATGATTTCCACTTTGAAAGACTTTGGGTTGTCTTTCCCTGCCAGAGTACCTTTGTTTTGTGATAGCACCAGCGCGATTAGTGTAGGGAAAAACCCATGTCTTCATTCAAAAACCAAACATATTGATGTGCGCTTTCACTTTCTAAGGGATCAATATGAGAAAGGTGTCATTGACCTTATTCATGTTGATACCCATCATCAGTTGGCTGACATTTTCACCAAACCCCTAGATTAGTATTCTTTTGAGCGTTTGCGAGGGGATTTGGGAGTTGTGTATCCTTTTTAGGATATTTTGAGTCAGTTTTCTTTCTTCTTTACTTTTTCTTGAGTCTTTTTGTGTGAGTTCATATCATGCATATCCACATATCACACTTTGAGCTTGCTTTTGTTATATGATTGATCTGCTTTACCTGCTCTAGCTAGTATATACTTTTGAATACCTGTTGATGATCATGCTTTGCTTCAGTTCACATGATATGTCTAATATCTATCATATCCATGGCTTTTATGCTTTAAACTTGAAAAATGATCACCATTGCTTCTGGTAACTAGCATGTGTAGGCTGAATGCTTCTGCTATCTTTTACATACCTTGTAGCTAGATCCTTACTTAGATGCAGATATGCAACTTGGACATGTTTATGCTTTAACATGGAAAATGTGCTATAAAATTATAAAAAATAAGAAAAATGTAAAATCCATGCCTTTTATGCTTAATTGAAAAGATACAGGTGGGTTTGCTTTGTCGCATTGCATTGTTCTAGACTGCTTACCATAGCACTTTGGTATGAACTAGGACAGTGTAATGTACGCCAAGACCAATGTCTTAAGCTTCTGATGGTCCAGTTCTGGCCTAGGCTTGACTTGGTCGGTTAGCGTAAGGTTGACATGCAAATAACAATTGGCAAAAATTGATAAAGGAAAATAAAAAGCCTAAAAATTAAAAAGATAACAAGTTTGCTGAAGCACTTTGTTCTGGACAATGCTTATCTTGGTAGATATCAGCGAGCTTTTGCATCTCATGTTTTACTTTGCTTGTCAACTAGAAAATGTGGTGATGCTTTTGTTTGTGAAAATCTAAAAATGTGTGCTAATGACTTTCCTTGGATATCATTTGTTGCACTGATCATGCCATGTGTCTTAGACAATACTTCTTTTGCTATACTTGCTAGATGTTGTAATTGCAGTCAATCATATCTGAGAAGCATGCTTTTTACACTCCACCTGCACCCTAGTTGCATTCATTGCATATGTTGAGGGGAGCTGCATTTCAGGGGGAGTTTGAGTCTGTGTCTCTTTTGAGTGCATTTAGTCTCACTTGATGAGTCCAATTGTCAATAAGGGGGAGAAATTTTGGGTTACTTGATCTTTTGGAAGAGTTTAGGGGGAGTTTTGGCTTTCTCTAGGATTTGTTTCAGGGGGAGTTTTAGTCTCTTTTGCCTTTACTCTTTGGATATCCTTGTTGATAACTCTGAGATTGCACTCTTTTTGAGTTTTTGTTTTTGTTTAACCATAATGACTGCTTTCTGGTTTTTGTTCGGCTTTTGGTCATTAGGGTTAAACCTTTTATTTTATTTTCTTCTTTCTGTCTTCTTGTGTTTTGTTTTTGTGTTTCCACATGTGTTTGCAGGCTCTGAAGAGCTGATGAAGAGGGTGTTGACAATGCACTCATCAAGGGGGAGATTGAGGAGCCATGATGAAGATCATGGGCCTTATGGCTCTAGATGTGATGACTGATTGTCAATGGAAGTCAAGAGAAGATGAGACCTGCCGTGTCTAGGCCGCGCGTGACTCAGGTACACGGGCAGCGAGCGACTGCCGGGCAGAGGGGCCGCGGAGTCGGGCTAGCCCAATCCGAGTACATGGAATAGGAGCGGCAGAGGATCCACTGGTCTATTGACCGGGATTGACTCAGGTACACGGGCAGCGAGTGATTGCCGGGCTGAGGGAGCCGTGGAATCGGGCCGGCCCAATCCGGGTACCTGGTGTGAAGATGGTGAACACTTTGTCAGTTTCGGTGCAAAACTGACGACCGCTGATCTTGGATCCGACCGTTTTGAGGCAAAGCCGTAGCTGCTACGAAAGCTCCGCATCAGGACAAGTTATCTTTATTTAGGATTTTACTATTTTGCCTTTAGGCCCACAGTGTATGTTAATTGAGTCTTTAAAAAACCCTAAGGGCAATTCGGTAATTTTCTAGTTTATTTCAGCGTCTGTGTAATTTACCATAAGGATAAATTTGTCTTTTTCCCTTTTGTTGGGCTGCCTATAAATAGGCCCCAACCCCCTAGGGTTAGGGTTAACTCATCATAAATATTAATCTGAGTCCACTTTTGTTTCCCTCATTCCTTTTCCGACGCCGTATTTTTTCTCCAAAAAAATCCCCATCTCGCTGCTGATTCATCTGTCACCGCTGCAGGCGTGTTCTCTAGTATCGGGCGGCTAGGGCGTTCAAGTAGTGCACTGGGTCTTTTGGCATGGAGGAAATCCGGTGCACATATCCCGTGGGAGGAATTTTTGGCGTTGATCTCTGACGGCAATAGCAGCAGCACTATTCGGCGTGGCACTCCATAATGAGTATTCACGACAGACAAGACGTGGCTTGTGTGCAGCAGCAGCCTAGCCACTAGGTACTAGGCGCGTCCGCGCGACGCAGCAGCAGCAAGGCATCAGGCGCGTCGGCCGGCATGCAGAGCCAGCGCTTTGGTTGTCGTGTGTTACACGTGTTCGCACAGAGCCGTGGCAGGCGTAGGGCGCAGGTGAGGTGCTAGGCTGCTTATTTGGCGCTAGCTCCTTGGCGTGGAGGCAGGAGAAGCAGAACACCAGCAGTCAATGCTCAGGACTCAGCGCACAGCAGCACCTGGCACACACGCAGCGACACGCGCACACGCAGCGACACAGTACGTGTGAAGGCCCTCAGCGCAGAAGTTGTTCCTGGCGGAAGTCATGAGGTGCATTTGCTGGTTAATTTTTTTTTATGCAACGAATAGGCACGAAAATCTAGGTAACTCTATTGTGTTCACTTGAATGGTTAAAGCCTACTGCTGATTGAAGTACTGCTCATGAATATTTCCTGTTAGAACTCATTAATATTACTGAATACACGCACCACTGTATTTTGAATTGCATGCCATCGCTTATATTTGGATACTGTGTTAGGATGTGTATGAGCTGAATGTTTATTTCCTATAGATTCCTTCATGCTTGTTTATTGATAAATGAAATGCTGGTAGAAATAGTGTTTGTTAAAATCAATGTTTATTTCTGCATTTATTTTGTCTGATCAAATGCTTGTGAGCGATTGACGATGAATGTATTGGATGAAATATGTGCTGCTTCCTGAAATACTTTTTATATGTCATTTGATTACTGATTTGATGTTCAATCTTCATTTAAGAATTTTGGTGGTGTCCTTTTGATTAGGTCACTGGTCATTTTTAGGCTAGAATTTTTTTAAGAACTGGTGATTTGTTTTGGTTCTGCTAATTGTCTGTTGAGGTGCATTGGGTATTGAGAGAAGGCCATTGATTCAGAATTTTTTTTTGGTGCCCATTCACTCTCCCTCTGGTCGCTACTTTCGGTCCTACAACCTTCGAGTCTGTAAAAAAACCCTAGGGGTATTTGCGTCTTTTCCTGTTTTTAAATTGCCTATAAAAGGCCCCCTAAACCCTAGGGTTTCACCAACTCTTCAAATTGAAAAATCTTGAGTTCACTTTTTGCTACTTCTTCTACCTACCATTGTTTTCTTGATGTTCCTCTAAGAAAGCGCTGCCATGTTTATGCGCCACACTATTCATCGACGAACACCTTCTTGTCGGTTTTTCTGATTGCACCGCACGCCGCTTGCTGAAGAAAACCGTTGTTGTCCGCAAGTAGCGCTGGGCACCGCTGCCGACGAAGAGCGAGCAGCGCTGAGCCAGTTTGGTGTGTGGGCCATATAGTGCGTGATTGCTACATCATCTGAGGTCATTGGTTTCTGGTGCATTCAAGCATGCTTGGCATAGGAGCTCCTAGCCGCAAAAGGTGCACGATGCTAAAATAAGGTACAGAAAAATTCTCTTTTGAAGATTTTTTGTTAAAATTACAACAAGGTATTTTATTTTTGGTAGATGAAAGATGAATAGCTTGCGATCTATTTGTGCAAGAATAGTGCTTGATATAATCCCTCTGAACTGTGATGATCATGTACTTGATGAAATAGTTGCCAATCTCTCTTTTGTTTCGTGAGTAGTTGTTGGATTTTCCTTATGTGTTTTGGACGGGTGTCTTTTCAATCAAGACATCTATCGGTTTTTGAAGGCTAAATTATTTTCAGTGTTTATGATCTCTCAGACTGTTGCATCAATTCATATATGACAAGACATTGATAGCTCTGGTTTTCTCAAGGATTTTGCGGTGAAATCGTATTTGTTTCCGGTTGTTCTTTTAGAGGTGGGTTGGGTGCTCTAAAAAGGCCATCAATTCAAAAGAATTTGTACAGGCGCCTATTCACCCCCCTCTAGTCGCCCGTTTAAGTCCTACAAGTTGAGATCAAATCTCATTGGTTCTGGTTCAAAAACCCTGGCCCTTGTGACACCTTATACTGATTCTTCTTTGAGTTGTGCTTTGTACTCTTTGATGTCTATCACTGAGGACCAGTTGGATCTTTTAGGAGATGATGATTTGTGTTTGTTCAATAGTGAGGTTCATCGGGTTTATGATAGACACATGCTTAAACGTCATGACACAAAAGCTAGTTGTTTTGAGTGCGGAGATTCAGATCAATTCATCGCTGACTGCCCCAAGCAGAATACTCACAAGAAGGTCACCGGTGGCGGCTCCTACGACTCCAACAAACACAATAGCTCCGACAAGTACACCTTCACCAAGGGCAAGCTTAAGACAAAGTTCTTCCAGAAGGCCTTGAAGGACTACCGACGCGAGAACAAGAAGCGAGACAAGACCTTCTAAACCGAGATGGAGAGAAGCTACTCTAAGCGTTCATCCTCTTCTTCCTCTTCATCGATCTCAAGAGATGAGGAGATTGTGATCAAGAAGGGGAAGGAGAAGGATAAGGATGATCCGGCTAGCCTCTACTTCATGGCTTTTGGGGACAAGTCGAAGACTCACTCGCACCACAACCGAAGGTCCCGCAAGAGCTACTATTCAATGGCTCTTGGGGATAAAGAAGATAAGGGCTCCTCTAACAACTCTGACGACAATGATGAGAAAGTATCTTCTTATGAATGAGAAGTTGTTGAATTACTAGAAGAGAATCATAAGGAGTTGAAGTATTGGAAGAAACTACTTAGGAGGGTTAAGAAGAGGGTAGATGAGCTAAAGAGTGAGCTTGATATGGCCAATAGCAAGATTGAGAATCTATCTTCTTTCCCTTGCTTGGGTGAGAGCAGTGAGTGCCCTAACTATGAGGTGTTGTTGTGTGACCTGACTTCTCTGAAGTCCAGGTACACTGAGAGGGCGGATGAGAGAGACGCTTTGGCCACTAAGCTTGAGAGTGCTCAGCTGGAGCTGAAAGATGCTCATGCCACAATTGTTGTGCCCTATAGAGACTGCCCATCTCATTTAGCTAACCTAGCTGAGCTGAGAGCGAAGGTCACACAGAAATAATCCAATTAACTGAAAAGAAATATATTAAATAAAATAAACTAGCCAGCTAAACGGAGCTAGACCAGTTCGAAGTGTACCGTGTGAAGGGTTCACCGAAGGGGGCCTTCGGCGTCTAATGCAAAGGGTTCCGCCGAAGGTAGACTTCGGCGTTTGGATTGATCTGTCCGAAGGTAGGCTCCGAACAGATCTCGACGTGGAATCACCTCCGAACAGCAGGGTTCGGCGCGAAGTCACTAACACAACAAAAATATTCCAATGCAGCGCGCTGGCACAACTTCATCCGGTGCAGAGTACTGATGTGGTGAAGCATGGCACGACGAAGCCTGCTGCGGAGCGTGCTAGCGTGGAAACTCAACCAAACCGACAATGGCGACGGGTTCAGCACGAGTAGTCAAAGCAGGGGTCTTGCCAAAGGGTGTTCTGGTCGCCTTCAAAATCAGTCTATTAGCTTCGGATACCTCCAGCGAAGGGGCTCCAAACGTGGAAACCTACAACATAATAGAGATCAAGTGCCAATTCGGCCTAGAGACTGAATTTACTAAGTGCTGTAGTAGAGAAACGAAGGTAGCAATCTGTTACGTAGATTAACGGATACTTCACAGGCAAAGTAACAAGACGATAAAAATCTGTTACGTAGATTAATGGGTACTTCACGAGCGAAGTAATAAGGCTTACCACGGTTTCGACTTGGCCGGTGGAGGGCTTCTAGGCAAACCCACGAAGGTTGTGCAGAAAGTAAAGGAAAAATAAAAGGTACGATTAAACTAGGTTTGAAGTTGATTTTTGTTGGGGGAGTGATAAGAACATCAACATTTGGGATAAGATCATGATTGTGAGGAAACAATTTAAGGTGCATGCTTTCTATGTTATATTTAATTTTTATATATTTGAACCTCAGATGGTAGACCGTGAGATGCATTCATTTTCAATTTCAGAAATACTTTCTTTGATCAATAGAAGAGATGCATGTATATGGAACTCTTGTATTATCATGGAAGTTGATTGGGGACCAATAGACGTTGAGTCTAGGATGACTCAAAATTAAGAAGGGGAGGATGATGAGGACATTCCTACCAATGATACAACCATACATGAATACAAAGATACAATTATTAATGTTCAAGCACGAAGATTAAATCTCCAGGTCAACTCGTTTCTAAGTATCTTAGTATATTATCTTGGGAATAAATTACTACCTATTATTATTATTATTGTTAGGAACCATGGAGATGATGAAAATTACTTGGAGCTAAACAAAGAGTTGGAGAAAAACCAGGAACAACGTCCAAGCCAATTTGAGAGTCCAATCCAACTACAATTCGTTTCCAACTCGGATTCATGGAGCAGCGTGCACTTAAGTCATCGCTTAGGCCACATACGGACTCCGTTTTTGACGTTCCACCTAGTCACGGAAAGATAACATCAAAAAATTTCCAATGCCACTAGTTTCATCTCAAAATTCCTTCTAGATCAATAGAAATCGTCAAAACAAGATAGAGTCTAGAAACCTATCAGCATATTGTTTTTTGCGTTATTAGGCCTTTGGGCCGTGTATCCAGTTGAGCCCATTAGGGGTACGACCCAAACTACTATATAAGGTGTTTCTACAGCCATATAGGGTTTTTGGGTTTAGTTTAAGCGTTGCTTTGATAGCCACCGCTTCGCCGGATTTGTAAGTGAACACCAATTCGCAGATTCCAATAGAATTTTTAGTTCGATTGTGTTTTCTACGTTCTTGCTTATGTTCTTTGATGCACAAGCAAGGATTAGCCTTCTTGGCGAGGTCAATCAGGTTGTGCTTGGTTGATAACCAATGGAGCAGTGGTGTAGCGATTGCAAGGGCCAATCACGTGGATCAGAAGCCAGATTGTCAACGTCGAGTTCTCCACAAATTGTTGTTTATCCCCCACCTAACAGAAGATCGGGCATCCTCCTCCTGCATCAAGTGGTATCAGAGCTTGGTTTACCATTAGGTTCATGTATCTTAGATTAGATTGATTTCATATTCATCCCATAGTCCACGAAAAATCCAACAAAAAATTTATAGTCGTAGGTTTTCCCCAATCCAAGACCATCCCTAGTCTTTGCATATTTTGGTTTCAGAGTCCATAGTATTGAGTTTGTGTTCTTGGTCAAGTACGGTTGCTGGTTAGTATTGTGATCTCTTTTTCTAAATCCCCTATACTATCCACCACCCATAAATCCCCTTTTATTTGCAATTCGCGTCCGAACTAGAACCTCAAAACCTTGATTCAGACTGCCTCTAAGAAAACTGTCATATCTTTTGCATAAGGGCTCTGAATAAGGCAAATAAATAAATTTTCAAAATCTACAGAAAAAGTTAGATCTAATTTTTCTTAGATAGCTAGGTTGGACGATTTTAGTTTTTCCAAATTCAACCGGAAAGATCGAGTTTTCCAGCCCCAAAGTTTCTTGCGCAGATTTTGCAGCTCATCTTTATTTACCTACATAGAACTTCTTTGCAGCAAAATTGTATCACATCTTCTTGGTTTGTCTTCTTTGTGCTCCTAGTCAAAAAAAAGAAGTGTAAAAAAATTCAAAAAAAGAGTTAAAAAAGAGTTAAAAAATATCAAAAAAGAGAAAAATATCAAAAAAAAAGAGAGCACTTAGGGACATGTTTGGAAGATATTAGTGTTGTGTGGTGCTATTTTTGGTACTGTTTTGTGCTGATTTTATCAATACATAAGTCATCCTTTGAGCCTCAACCACTCACTCATATAAGCCTTGTTGTCATAGGGATCACATTCAGACCAGCAATTTGTACGAGTACTCTGGACACTTATTTAATATTACTATCTCTTTCTGAATTGTGTTCCACCATGTAGAATACTCTTGTTTAACCGTCTAGACTCCACATATATACTTATGATCGGTGCAGCTTGAGTCTTTGCAATCGTATACCACTCTCTTTGGAAGTCACCAACCAGTCAAGAATTGTGCCACGACCAACATTGTGCCATCCACTACCCTGTGATGGTAAGAACCTTGTCAGATTATGGTAAGACGTTTGAGTATGAGCAAGAGAACCTTCCACTACCTAATAGTTGATAGGGCTAATATTTTTTTCCTAGTGTTTTTCCTTTTCTACTAACCATAGCAGGTATGGGAGGTACGACAAATCATAATCATGGTAACAATGTTTCTTCTATCAAAATTAAGTTTACCATTCTATCTTTTTTTGGTGAATATGATGCTGAAGAATACCTAGATTGGAAGATGACCATTGAACATAAATTTAACTTATATCTAGTTCATGAACAACAAAGAGTTAAACAAGCAACTGGTATGTTTAAAAATCATGCTTTAATCTGGTGGGAAGATATAAGTGAACTTCAATTACAACCTGATACATGGGGTCATTTAAAAAGAGCTATGCGTAGTAAATTTGTCTCTCCTTATCATCGTGAATTGTGTATGAAACTACAATGCTTAGTTCTAGGTAACATGTCTGTGAGAGAGTATTTTGCTGAGCTCCGAGAGAGCATGACCCGTTGTGGTGTTGTGGAGCACTCGGACACGATGTGGCGCTTCTATGATGGATTGAGGCATGAGATTCAAGATATCATTTATTATAAAGAATTTAATAATCTTAGTCATTTGTTCCATCTTGCCATCATTACAGAGAAAGAATTGTAGGAACGATAGTACAAGGAAAAAGACTCCTATCCACCACGAGTGATGAGCACACTGGCATTAACCAAGCCTTTCTCTTCTTCAAGTGCTCGTCATGCACCAACACATGTACCTGCAACAACATCAACAAGTATATGGCATTCCATCTCTAAATGAGTTGAGGTGTCAGGTAAAAAGTCCTTACAGGTAACCGTTGAGGTTGCTTTATCAGCTGAAATAATAGAACACCCTTTGCAATTTGATAATGATGCACTTCACCATGATAGGACTAATAACTATACCGTTGTGCATGAGGATGTGAAATCTACATTATTACTTTCAACTTCTGATGAAATTGTTAAAGATGATATCGATACGACAACTAATGAGAGCAAACAACTTGATATTAGATCTGAATTTCAGCATGAAATCAAATTAAAAGATTATTCCATCCTTACATATAAAACTGATCAAACTGAAATTCATAGTCAAGATGTGTGCTATGATGTGATTTATGAAAATACTTATTATTCTCTTACTAATATAGTTTATACTTTCTCCCCAGTTATCACTAAGTATTTATCTCATATTGAACTACATAAGTGTAAATTTGATATGCTTCCCAAGTTTTTATCTTTTGTGTAGTTACATAACTATAAACTTATCTTGCCTACTAAGTTTTGGGATAGTTCCACATTTAACGTTGCAGAATTGAAACCAATCATGGGAGCAAAATATGAGCATGAGTCGAGGACGACTCTATTTCAAGAGAGGGAGAATGATGAGAACATCACCATTTGGGATAGGATCATGATTGTGAGGAAATAAGTCAAGGTGCATGCTTTCTATGTTAGATTTAATTTTTTATATATTTGAACCTCAGATGCTACACCGTGATATGCGTTCATTTTCAAATTCAGAAATACTTTCTTTGATCAATAGAAGAGATGCATGTATATGGAACTCTTGTATTATCATGGAAGTTGATTGGGGACCAATAGACGTTGAGTTCATGATGACTCAAAATCAAGAAGGGGAGGATGATGAGGACATCCCTACCAATGATACAACTATACATGAATACCAAGATCCAATTATTAAAGTTCAAGCACGAAGATTAAATCTCTAGGTCAACTCGTTTCTAAGTATCTTAGTATATTATCTTGGGAATAAATTACTACCTATTATTATTATTATTGTTAGGAACCATGGAGATGATGAAAATCACTTGGAGATAAACAAATAGTTGGAGAAGAACCAAGAAGGACGTCCAAGCCAATTTGAGAGTCCAATCCAACTACAATTTGTGCCGGAGGGGGATGCCCAATCTTCCATCAGGTGGGGGATAAACAACGATTTGTGGAGAACTCGACGTTGACGATCTGCTCCAATCAACGGGATCGGCCCATGCAATCTCTACACCACTGCTCCGTTGGTTATCAACCAAGCACAACCTGATTGACCTCACCAAGAAGGCTAATCCTTGCTTGTGAATTGAAGAACATACCAGTTGCTTGTTTAACTCTATGTAGTTCAGGAACTAGATATAAGTTAAATTTATGATCAACGGTCATCTCCCAATCTAGGTATTCTTCAACATCATATTCACAATAAAAAGATGGGATGGTAAACTTACTTTTGATAGTCATGATTATGATTTGTCATACCTCCCATACCTGCTATGGTTAGTAGAAAAGGAAAAACATTAGGAAAAAATATTAGCCCTATCAACAATTAGGTAGTGGAACATGCTCTCGCTCACACTCAAGCGTGTTACCACAATCTTACAAGGTTCTTACCATCACAGGGCCGTGGATGACACAATCTTGGTCGTGGCACAATTCTTGACTGGTTGGTGACTTCCAAAGAAAGTGATATATGATTGTAAAGACTCAAGCTGCACCGATCAGAAGTATATATGTGGAGTCTAGGCGGTTAAACAAGAGTATTCTATATGGTGGAACTCGATTCAGAAACAGATAGTAATATTAAATAAGTGTCCAGAGTACTCGTACTAATTGCTGGTCTGAATGTGATCCCTATAATCAGAAGGCTTATATGAGAGAGTGGTTGAGGCTCAAATGATGACTTATGTATTGACAAAACCAGCACAAAACAGTACCAAAAATAGCACCACACAACACTAATATCTTCCAAACATGTCCCTAAGTGCTCCCTTTTTTTGATATTTTTCTCTTTTTTCGATATTTTTAACTCTTTTTTTGAACTCTTTTTTTACACTTCTTTTTTATGACTAGGACTACGAAGAAGACAAACCAAGAAGATGTGATATAATTTTTCTGCAAAGAAGTGCTATGTAGGTAAATAAAGATGAGCTGCAAAATCTGCGCAAGAAACTTCGAGGATGGAAAACTCGATCTTTTTGGTCGAATTTGGAAAAACTAAAATAGGCCAACCTAGATATCTAGGAAAACTTAGATCTACCTTTTTCTGTAGAATTCTAAAATGTATTTATTATCTTTATTCGGAGCCCGTATGCAAAAGATATGACTGTTTTATCAGAGGCACTCTGAATCACGGTTTTGAAGTTCTAGTTCGGACGTGGATTTTAAATCAAAGGGGATTTATGGGTGGTGGATAGTATAGGGGATTTAGAAAAAGAGATCACAATACTAACCAAAAACCGTACTTGACCAAGGACACAAACTCAATACTACGGACTTTGAAACAAAAACATGCAAAGGCTATGGATGGTATTGGATTGGTGAAAACCTACGACTATAAATTTTTTGTTGGCTTTTTCGTGGACTATGGGATGAATATGAAATCAATCTAATCTAAGATACATGAACCTGATGATAAACCAAGCTCTGATACCAATTGACGGAGGAGGGGGATGCCCGATCTTCCGTCAGGTGGGGGATAAACAATGATTTGTGGAGAACTCGATGTTGACGATCCGACTTCCGATCCACGAGATCAGCCCTTGCAATCGCCACACCACTTCTCTGGTGGTTATCAACCAAGCACAGCCTGATTGACCTCACCAAGAAGGCTAATCCTTGCTTGTGCATCGAAGAACATAAGCAAGAACGTAGAAAACACAATCGAACTAAAAATTCTATTGGAATCTGTGAATTGGGGTTCACTTACAAATCCAGCGAAGTGGTGGCTATCAAAGCAATGCGTAAACTAAACCCAAAAATTCTATATGGCTGTAGAAACACCTTATATAGTTGTTTGGGACGCACCCCTAATGGGCTCAACTGGATACGCGGTCCAAAGGCCCAATAACGCAGAAAACAGCATGCTGATAGGTTTCTAGACTCTATCTTGTTTTGACGATTTATATTGATCTAGAAGCAATTTTGAGATGAAACTGGTGGCATTGGAAAAGTTTTGAAGTTATCTTTCCATGGTTGGGTGGAACGTCAAAAACGGAGTGCGTATGCGGCCTAGGCAATGATTTTAGTGCACGCTGCTCCTGGAATCCAAGTTGGACACGAATTGTAGTTGGATTGTACTCTCAAATTGGCTTGGATGTCCTTCTTGGTTCTTCTCCAACTCTTTGTTTATCTCCAAGTGATTTTCATCATCTCCATGGTTCCTAACAATAATAATAATATTAGGTAGTAATTAAACAAGTTGACCTAGAGATTTAATCTTCGTGCTTGAACTTTAATAATTGGATCTTGGTATTCATGTATGGTTGTATCATTGGTAGGGATGTGCTCATCATCCTCCCCTTCATGAATTTGATCAAAGAAAGTCAAATATATAAAAATTAAATCTAACATAGAAAGCATGCACCTTAACTTGTTTTCTCACAATCATGATCCTATCCAAAATGGTGATGTTCTTACCATTCTCCCCCTCTTGAAATAGAGTTGTCCTCGACTCATGCTCATATTTTGCTCCCATGATTGGTTTCAATTCTGCAACGTTAAATGTGGAATTATCCCAAAACTTAGGAGGCAAGATAAGTTTATAGTTATGTAACTCAACAGAAGATAAAAACTTGGGAAGCATATCAAATTTACACTTATGTAGCTCAATATGAGATAAATACTTAGTGATAACTGGGGAGAAAGTATAAACTATATTAGTAAGAGAATAATAAGCATTTTCATAAATCACAACATAGCACACATCTTCACTATGAATTTCAGTTTGATCAGTTTTATATGTAAGGATGGAATAATCTTTTAATTTGATTTCATGCTGAAATTCAGATCTAATATCAAGTTGTTTGCTCTCATTAGTTGTCGTATCGATATCATATTTAACAATTTCATCAGAAGTTGAAAGTAATAAAGTAGATTTCACATCCTCATGCACAACGGTATAGTTATTAGTCCTATCATGGTGAAGTGCATCATTATCAAATTGCAAAGGTTGTTCTATTATTTCAGCTGATGAAGCAACCTCAATGGTTACCTGTAAGGACTTTTTACCTGCCACCTCAACTCGTTTAGAGATGGAATGCCATATACTTGTTGATGTTGTTGCAGGTACATGTGTTGGTGCATGACGAGCACTTGAAGAAGAGAAAGGCTTGGTTAATGTCGGTGTGCTTGTCACTCGTGGTGGATAGGAGTTTGTTGCCTTGTACTATCGTTCCTGTAATTCTTTCTCTGCAATGATGGCAAGATGGAACAAATGACTAAGAGTATTAAATTCATTATAATAAATGATATCTTGAATCTCATGCCTCAATCCATCATAGAAGCACAACATCGTGTCCTCCGAGTGCTCCACAACACCACAACGGATCATGCTCTGTCGAAGCTCAGCATAATACTCTCTCACAGACATGTTACCTTGAACTAAGCATTGTAGTTTCATACACAATTCACGATGATAAGAAGGAGAGACAAATTTACTATGCATAGCTCTTTTTAAATGACCCCATGTATCAGGTTGTAATTGAAGTTCACTTATATCTCCCCAACAGATTAAAGCACGATTTTTAAACATACCAGTTGCTTGTTTAACTCTATATTGTTCATGAACTAGATATAAGTTAAATTTATGATCATTGGTCATCTCTCAATCTAGGTATTCTTCAGCATCATATTCACCATAAAAGATGGGATGGTAAACTTACTTTTAATAGAAGAAACATTGTTACCATAATTATGATTTGTCGTACCTCCCATACCTGCTATGGTTAGTAGAAAAGGAAAAATAATAGGAAAAAATATTAGCCCTATCAACTATTAAGTAGTGGAACGTGCTCTTGCTCACACTCAAGCGTCTTACCACAATCTTACAAGGTTCTTACCATCACAGGGCAGTGGATGGCACAATCTTGGTCATAGCACAATTCTTGATTGGTTGGAGACATCCAAAGAGAGTGGTATACGATTGCAAAGACTCAAGATGCACCGATCAGAAGTATATATATGGAGTCTAGGTGGTTAAACAAGAGTATTCTACATGGTGGAACACGATTCAGAAACAGATAGTAATATTAAATAAGTGTCTAGAGTACTCGTACTAATTGCTGGTCTGAATGTGATCCCTATAATCAGAAGGCTTATATGAGAGAGTGGTTGAGGCTCAAATGATGACTTATGTATTGATAAAATCAGCACAAAACAGTACCAAAAATAGCACCACACAACACTAATATCTTCCAAACATGTCCCTAAGTGCTCCCCTTTTTGATATTTTTCTCTTTTTTCATATTTTTCAACTCTTTTTAATTATTTTTTGAACTCTTTTTTTACACTTCCTTTTTTACTAGGAGCACAAAGAAGACAAACCAAGAATATGTGATACAATTTTGCTGCAAAGAAGTGCTATGTAGGTAAATAAAGATAAGTTGAAAAATCTGCTCAAGAAACTTCGGGGCTGGAAAACTCGATCTTTCCGGCCAAATTTGAAAAAACTAAAATCGGCCAACCTAGCTAGCTAGGAAAACTTAGATATAACGTTTTCTGTAGATTTCGAAAATGTATTTATTTGCCTTATTCGGAGCCCGTATGCAAAAGATATGACTTTTTTACCAGAGGCAGTCTGAATGAGGGTTTTGAAGTACTAGTTCGGACGCGAATTGCAAATCAAAGGAGATTTATGGGTGGTGGCTAGTATAGGGGATTTAGAAAAAGAGATCACAATACTAAGCATCAACCGGATTTGATCAAGGACACAAACTCAATACTACGGACTCTGAAACCAAAACATGCAAAGGCTAGGATGGTCTTGGATTGGGGAAAACCTACGACTACAAATTTTTTGTTGGATTTTTCGTGAACTATGGGATGAATATGAAATCAATATAATATAAGATACATGAACCAGACAGTAAACCAAGCTCTGATACCACTTGATGGAGGAGGGGATGCCCGATCTTCCGTCAGGTGGGGGATAGACAACGATTTGCGGAGAACTCGACGTTGATGATCCGGCTTCCGATCCACGTGATCGTCACTTGCAAACGCTACACCACTAATCCGTTGGTTATCAACCAAGCACAGCCTGATTGACCTCACCAAGAAGGCTAATCCTTGCTTGCGTATCTAAGAACACAAGCAACAACACGGAAAACACAATCGAACTAAAAATTCTATTGGAATCTGCTAATTGGGGTTCACTTAGAAATCTGGTGAAGCGGCAGCTATCAAAGCAACGCGTAAACTAAACCCCAAAACCCTAGATGGTTGTAGAATCATCTTATATAGTAGTTTGGGACGCACCCCTAATGGGCTTAACTGGATACACGGCTCAAAGGCCCAATAACGTAGAAAACAGCATGCTGACAGATATCTAGACTCTATGTTGTTTTGACGATTCCCGTTGATCTTATACGAATTGTGAGATGAAACGGGTGGCATTGGAAAGTTTTTGAAGTTATCTTTCCGTGTCTAGGTGGAACGTCAATAACGGAGTCCGTATGCGGCCTAGGCGATGATTTTAGTGCACGTTGCTCCTGGAATCCGAGTTGGACACGAATTGTAGTTGAATTGGACTCTCAAATTGGCTTGGACGTCCTTCCTGGTTCTTCCCCAACTCTTTGTTTATCTCCAAGTGATTTTCATCATCTCCATGGTTCCTAACAATAATAATATTATTAGGTAGTAATTTATTCCCAAGATAATATACTAAGATACTTAGAAACGAGTTGACCTAGAGATTTAATCTTCGTACTTGAACTTTAATAATTGGATCTTGATATTCATGTATGGCTGTATCATTGGTAGGGATGTCCTTATCATCCTCCCCTTCTTGATTTTGAGTCGTCCTGGACTCAACATCTATTGGTCCCCAATCAACTTCCATGATAATAAAAGAGTTCCATATACATGCATGTCTTCTATTGATCAAAGAAAGTATTTCTGAAATTGAAAATGAACGCATCTCACGGTGTAGCATCTGAGGTTCAAATATATAAAAATTAAATCTAACATAGAAAGCATGCACCTTAACTTGATTCCTCATAATCATGATCCTATCCCAAATGGTGATGTTCTCATCATGGAGTCTAATGAACCGGCCTCACCCCTATATTTATAGGGGATAGTCTTCTTATCTCTAAGGCTTAATCTAGTAGGATTGACCCTAACCATGTTTAGGGATAAAAACAGCCAGAATCAGACTCAAACTCTATCTCTGAAAACAGCCCGAAGTGGGCCTTCGGCAAGACCTGCTGAAGCCTGCTCCTCGGGCCGAAGCTTCGTTGAGGCAGGCCTCTGGAGTGCCTTTGGGCCAAAGGTAGCAAGTCGTTAAAAAGGCCTTCAAAGCCCAATGTTTGATGGGCCTTCGGCCCTACAAGGCTTTGACCTGATCCAGGACTTGTGTATTTTCGGCTCAAATTACCAAAATTGATATTTTGACAATCTTGACCATTAATGCCATTTTTTTCTATCAACACATGCCCCCTGCCTTTTAGTGAACTAAGTGAACTAAAAGCATAATGGGCTAAGGACGATACCTTCCATATCAGTCTTTTGACACTTTCAAGTGCTTTGCCACACACTTGGGAAGTACTTTTTCAAATATCTGCCATTCAAAGCCTTTCGAAACCTCTCTCCTTGTAGAGATTCTAACATGTATGCATTACCTGGAGCGATTTTGACTATTTTAAAAGGACCTTACCAACTAGGTGACCATTTACCAAATTTGGGGTTCTTAGTGCCTAAAGGTAAAATTCTCTTCCAAACCAAGTCACCAACTTAAAACTATTTTGACCTAACTTTTTTATTGTAGGCTCTAGCTATTGTTATTTTGTCTTTCTCTATAGCTTCTAAAGCCCTTAACCTCTTATCAGTCACTTCTTCCAAATTATCTTTTAAAAGAGTTTCATATTCATCGACTGATAGGCCATCTTGCTTAAGAAATCATAACAGAAGTCTTCTGCTAGAGGGACTCGGTGTGCGAAGACTTCTGTTGCCCAGAAGGCTTCGGCACAAGGGCTCCGGCGTGCAGGAGCCTTCTCCACATGAAGTGCTCTAGCACAAGGGCTCTGGTGTGCAGGCTACTTCGGTGGATGAAGGGCTCTAGCACGCAACACCCTCCGGTGGTCGGAGGGGTCTGTTCTAGAGGGTCTGACGGACCTCGCATCTGCTTGAAGTCCCTGGCTTTGGCAGTAAGACCAAACATCAGCTTTTCTTGTACAGAAAATTTTCCTCTCTTGACTTGATAGCCAGATGCTTGCTGAGCAAAATTATTTACAATTGAATTGGCTTCTCTTGCCACATGAGAAATTTTTAAGTCTTCAAAAGTAGCAATTATGTCTAAACATCTATCCAAGTTACTATATAGCAAGCCATTAAAACATTGAGCAATTTAGGTACTTGTTGTACTACTAACATGGAATCACCATGCACATGAACATGTTTAGTACCTATGGATTCTAGCAATTCAAGTCCTAACAATAAAGCTTCATATTCAGCTTGGTAATTAGTACAAGGAAATTCTAAACGGCTGAGGTTTCGAAGCAAGTGCCGCTAGGTGATATGAGAACTACCCCGATACCCTGGCTATTCTTACAAGATGATCCATCAAAATAAAGTTTTCATGGCACTACTTCAATTAGAGCAATATCATTACCCCAATTGACATCTACATGGTCATTAACTATAAAATTAGCGACAATTTGGCCTTTCATAGCTCTTAGAGGTTCATAAGCCAAATCGTACTCAATCAAAGCATAAGCCCACTTTCCAATCCTTAAGCTTAGAATCAGATTTTGCAACATGTATTTTATGACATCGGTTTGGCAAGCGACAATACATGTGCTATGAAGAAGATAGTGGCGTAATTTGGTACATGCGTAATAGAGTGATAAACACAAACGCTCCACAAACATGTACCTAGTTTCGGCGTCCAGCAAGCGGCGGCTCAAGAATGTGATGATGTACTCTTTCCCCACCACCTCCTGAGTTAGCACGGCTCCTATCACGCTATCTTCTACAGCGATGTACAACCAAAATGGAATTCCGGTCTTCGGCGCTATCACCACGGGTGGTGATGACAAGCACTCTTTAATTTTCTCAAAAGCGCTTTGCTGATTTGCTCCCCAAGTGAACTCGTATTCATTCTTTAGCCAGAGTATAGGGACAAAAGCATTGATCTTTCCAGACAAGTTAGATATAAAGCGACGCAAATAGTTCATCTTGCCTACCAATTTTTGCACATCTCTTTTGCATGTTGGCGCTGCAAAGTTTCTAATCTTTTCAAGCCTCTTAGGATCAATCTCAATACCTCTTTCATTAATCATGAATCCTAGGAACTTGCCTGCCGACACGCCAAAAGCACACTTGAGTGGGTTCATTTTTAAGCCATATTGGCGCATCCTATCTAAAGCGACTCTCAAATCGGCTAAGTGGTTCCCCATAGCGTCCGATTTGACCACAACATCATCTATGTAGACTTCTAACATAACTCCTAGCAAACCATGAAAGATTAATTTCATAGCATGCTGATACATAGCGCCAGCATTTTTTAAACCGAAAGTCATAATGATCCACTCAAACAAACCGACAAAACCAGGGCATCAAAAGGCAGTCTTGTAGATGTCCTCTTGGGCCATAAAAATTTCATTATAACCAGCGTTACCATCAAGAAAGCTTAGTACCTTTTGTCCTAAAGCATCATTGATCAACATGTCGGCTATCGGCATGGGGTACTCGTCCTTCGGAGTGGCCTTGTTCAGATCCCTAAAATCAATACAAACTCGTATTTTGCCGCTCCCCTTCTTCTCTACAGGCATAATATTAGCGACCCATTCGGCATACCTCCATGACCTAATAAACTCAGCCTTGAGTAATCATTCTATCTCCTCTTTAACTCGGTCATACACAACCAAATTAAAGCGACGAAAGGGTTGTTTATAAGGCCTAAACCCGGGTTTAATAGGTAGCTGATGATCCACAAGCTCGTGGATTAATCCAAGCATCTCGCTATACTCCAATGTGAAACAATCAACATACGACCGAAGAAACTTTATTACTTTGACCTTCACATCAGCCTGTAAATTTTGGTTTACAACAGTCGGCCTTGGAATGCTACCATTGCCTATGTCAACTTCTTCTAAGGGATCGGCCGACGCAAAACCTTGTCCTAATTTCTCTACTTCGTTAAAATCTTCAATGGCTTCGGCAATACCGTCTTTAGAAGACCGATATTGCTCTACGCGAGACTTCAGCCAATCAAGATTACTTTTGCTAGACATGGTTACTAATTTAGAAATAGCCGTGCTACACTAGCCGACTTTACAGACACAAGTATGAAATGTCCCCCAGATACGCTAACGAAGTTGTAATCCAAAAGTTCCCTACCTGATAGACACTCTACTTTGTTGTGGATGGCATCGATGGACACATCGGCCAATGCTACCTGGCCTGAAGTGTCTGCTGGTATGACTTCTACGTCACCGTTGTCCCACTGTATTAGGCATTGGCGCAAAGTAGAAGGAATACAACAATTCGCGTGAATCCAGTCACGCTCGAGCAGCACGCTATAGTTACCTTGCACGTCAACGACGAAGAATGCTATTGGTAACGTCTTGTTACCTAGTGTTAATTCCATGGAGAGTACGCCTTTTGCCTCGTAACTCTCGCCGTTGAGCATTAGGTTAGACTTCTTTAAGTATTCCTCGCCCCTGCCAAGCTTATTCAACAGAGAGTAAGGCATTAGGTTAACAATGGCACCACCGTCGACAAGCATTCTGGAGATCGGCTTCCTGTCAATGTGACCCCTGACGTAGAGAGACTTTAGGTGGCGAGCCGTATCCTTGGTTTTCTCAAAAATAGCATTGCGTTGGTCGAGGTTCAATTGAGTGACCTCGGCCTCGTCTTGTGGTAGGACGAACTCGGCGGACAGTATGATGACATTGATGTCCATCGCCTGAGGTGCGGGTCCTTCGGAGATAGGCGTATAATCGTCGTCGAGCATGCCGTCGTCGTCACTCGGAACGGGAGCCGGGTTGGTTATCTCAACCAGCCTTATCTTCCATACCTATCTTGCAGCTGGACGAGGGTGGATCTCCTCAAAGATGGCGTCTTGTTCATCCTCGGCCTTTTTCTCGTGCATTTCCTATGCTCGTAGGCGTTGTAGACGCCTTTTCTGTGATTTGGACATGCCCGGAGGTGCCCAAGATGGTTGTGGCTTGGCACTAGGTGCCACCACCCCGTTTCTATGATTTTTGGCTGAAGGGGTACCACTTGGGTTGGCCTCGTGTGTTTTGTAATTGTTGGGCACTTCACTGCGGACCCTATCGGTCGGACCGACCTCGTTCGGCCGATCGGACTGGGCTTTGTCGTTGGCTTTGGCCGGACTAGGGGGCTTACCTCCGACGGGCTTCGGCGAAGGTGCCTTCAGGATTGGGACTTCCTGAGATCCTACCTTGACTGTGATGGTTTCGAACTCCTCCTACTTTGCCTCTTCGCGTCCATATCCCTTGTGTCCGTCCTGTGCAAGTCGATTCAGACATACTACGGACAGCCTGTGGAAGACGTCTCCCTTCGCCGCGTCTGTTTGTCCCTTCCAGTTATAATACTCCGAAGGAAAACATGGGGTGATGTTATTCTATGAAAGGTACTCAGGGGGCGAGGTGTACGGAGCCCACGGGGTCCTTGTCCAATTATATGGCGGAGGCATCGATGGTTCCAGTGGCTTCGCCCACTGCGGGCCGAACCCATTGCCCGGAGGGGGGTTTGGCCATGTCGACGGTATTTCGGACCATATTAGCGAAGGGTCCTGCCAGGCTGGAGGTATGTCTGGCCATTGTGGGCCGAAGTCTCCTGCTGGAGGGTTCGCCCAGAGCAGAGCTGAGTTTTGCCATTGGGGTCCGAGATCATTGTGTGAAGGGTTTGGCCATTGGGGGATTAACTCGTGGTGGGGAGGGTTCGGCCACGGGGGTCCGAAGCCATTGTGCAGAGGGTTCGGCCACTGGGGTCCGAAGCCACTGTGTGGGGGGTCCGGCCAATGTGGTATGAAGCCTCCTCCTAACTGCCTTGACCCCTTCAACTGTCTTAGCCCTTTTGCGCGGGGGCCTGTTTCCTTGGCTTTTTTCTAATGTTTGTTCAACAGCATATGATATGTCACCTTCAGTTTCATGCGAGTCCTAGCCAAAGGAGACATGTTGGCATTCCTTTTCCACACTCCTACTTCAGGGTTCTTTGGTACGAGTGTGCGTGATTCTCAAATAATGACCACTTTCCCCTTAGTTGACTCGGCCTACTCCGGTCGAATCAGCACCCTCTTCTCATCGAGGTCGACGGTGTTCACGGGAAAGGGGTCTTTGTCTAGCTTCATCTTTGGACTGGGGTCTATTTTTAGTCGTCCTTCTTCTATGGTCGATTGAACCTGTCGGCGAAAAACATTGCAATCGTTAGTATAATGGGAATGCAAATCATTCCACTTACAGTAGGGGCGTTTCTTTAGTTCGTCAGTGGATGGAATGACTTGGCCTTTAGGCAACCTGAGAAGCTGGTTCTTCAAGAGGAAATCAAATATTTTATTGCACTTAGTTATATCAAACGAGTAATTGACTTCGCTAGGCCGACTCTTAGTGGGAGACGATCGTAGTTAGAATAAGTGACAGGTTTGCTCTTTGCTTTCCAAACCCATTCAAAATACAAGTCAGCCGAATCTTCCTCTTCTTCTGACTCTTCCTCGTCGGAGTGTTCCATGATGTGGACTTCAGCCCTAGGCTTGTTAAATGTTTTAATAAACCTTTTATCTTTGGCTTGGCCTTCTTGGACCGTAGCCTATTGTAAGACTTGGCTAACTTCTAAAAAGTTTTGGTTGTCTAGCCTTTCTCTAATCTCAGAACATAACCCGTTGAAAGCTAGATCCGCCAAATCTCTTTCTGAAATATTGAGACTAAAACATTGGTTTCTGGTGTCTCTAAAGCGCTTGATGTAATCAGATACACTCTCGTTAGATTTTTGTTTGACCGATGTCAAGTGTGAAAGCCTTAGTTCTGTTTCGCCCATATAAAAATAGTCATGAAACTTTTGTTCCAATTCAGCCCACATCTGGACAGAGTTCGGTGGGAGCACCGAAAACCAAGTGAAAGTGGTGTCGGATAGGGAAAGAGAAAATAGTCTAAGCTTTAAAGCATCTTACCCACTAGCATCTCCACACTCTGCTAAGAACGGGCTGACATGCTCTAGTGTGGTTTTGCTACCCTCACCATAGAACTCAGTGAATTCAGGGACTCAATAGCCGCGAGGGTATGGTATAGTGTCGAAATGGTCGGGGTACGGCTTCCGGTAAACCCTAGCCCGACACCTAGGTACGAAGCCGGTGCATTCCCTAAACAGCACGCGAATCTGCTCCTCAATGTCTTCTTGGCCTCCTGCCTGCGCGTGTCTCTCATGCGGGGACGCGACACATAGCGGTATGTCAGCATGTCAGCTACGGGGGTTCTCCTCATGCGCTAGCTCGGGATGTATGATGTGTTCGGCCCTATGCATTTGAGCGGGAGCATGCGGCGCAAGCAACACGGCAAAAACTAGCGCGGGCGTAGGTGGAGGTGGCGCATAGTAGGAAGTTTTAGTTTGGCCGTAAGCATGGTGACTGGTCTCGGCCATAGATGTCGAGGCCGGAGACGCAATGGCTTTGCCGGTAATACCGTCAGTTCTACTATAAATGTGATTTATCGGAGGTACGCTAGAAATCGGAGCTGGAGGTATGGCTTCGGTAAAGCCGAACCTTCTAAGTGTCGCCTATACCTGAGAGCAAACCGCCGAGTCTAAACGGTTAGCTAGAGAAGCGCTAACAGCTTGATCAACCGATGCGGCTATTTTTTGCTCAATTTCTAAAGAAGATAAAGAAGGCGACACCGGTGTTACCTAGGTCCAAGCGAGGTCGGGGACATTGATGTCGCGCTTGATGAAGACCATGCGTGTTTGACATAGCTCCCAAACATGAGGTCTTGTAGTGCTTTCGTTTTTGCCTCGATCTTTGCCCGGTCCTCTTCGGGGATATCTTTAAGGGTAGGTGTCATGATGTTGCGATTGTTGATACCTGCGCCTCCCATGGGATCCATCAGTGATGTAGACATAGTAGTCGTTGTAGATGTACTCGTAGCAGATGCAGACGTACTTGTCATGTTGGCGTAGCCTTCCCTAGCGGAGTCGCCAAAAAGTGCGTTGACACGAAAATGTGCCCCGCCCTTGGGTCAGTTCGACGATCCAAAAGTGTGCATATACTTAGGAACAAGTCTAAGTATTGCACAACACTGATGTCTCATTCCGACTACCCTTAATAGTGGCAAGGGGGTAGAGCCACCAGGTAATCAAATCACACAGAAATAATCCAATTAGCCGAAAACAAATATATTAAATAAAATAAACCAGCCAGCTGAACGGAGCCAGACCAGTTCGAAGTGTATCGTGCGAAGAGTTCACCGAAGGGGGTCTTCGGCGTCTGATGCGAAGGGTTCCATCGAAGGTAGGCATCGGCGTTCGGATTGATCTAGCCGAAGGAATGCACCGAACAGATCTCGATGCAAAATCACCACCGAACAGCAGGGTTCGGCACAAAGTCACTAACACGACAAAAATATTCCAATGTAGTGCACTGGCACAACTTCATCCGACGCGGATTACTGACGTGGCAAAGCCTGGCACGACAAAGCCTACCGTGGAGCGTGCTAGCATGGGAACTCAACCAGACCGACAACGGTGACTGGTCTGGCACGAGTAGTCGAAGCAGGGGTCTTGCCGAAGGGTGTTCTAGCCGCCTCTGAAACCAGTCTCCTGGCTCTGGATACCTCCTGCGAAGGGGCTTCGAGCATGGAAACCTACAACAGAACAGAGATCAAGTGCCAATTCAGCTTAGAGACCAAATTTACTAAGTGTTGCAGTAGAGAAACGAAGGTAGCAATCTATTGCGTAGATTAATGGATACTTCACAGGTGAAGTAACATGGTGATAGCAATCTATTACGTAGATTAATGGGTACTTCACGAGCGAAGTAACAAGGCTTACCACGGTTTCAACGTGGCCGACGGAGGGCTTCCAGGCAAACCCACGAAGGTTGTGCGGAAAGTAAAGGAGAAATAAAAGGTACGGTTCAAACTAGGGTTTGAAGTTGATTTTTGTTGGGGGAGTCTAATGAACCGGCCTCACCCCTATATTTATATGGGCTAGTCTTCTTATCTCTAAGGCTTAATCTGGTAGGATTCGGCCTAATCATGTTTAGGGATAAAAACAGCCAGAATCAGACTCAAACTCTATCTTTGAAAGTAGCCTAAAGTGGGCCTTCGGCAAGACCTGCCAAAGCCTGCTCCTCGGGCCGAAGCTTCGGCGAGGAAGGCCTCCGTAGGTCCTTCGGGCCGAAGGTAGCAGGCCATTAAAAGGCCTTTGAAGCCCAATGTTCGATGGACCTTTGGCCCTACAAGGCTTCGACCTGATCCAGGACTTGTGTATTTTCGTCCCAAATTACCAAAATTGATATTTTGACAATCTTGACCATTAATGCCATTTTTTTTGCTATCAACAGAATTACTTGTATCTGATGATGGAGCTGATCAAGATGAAAGCTGAGAAGTCTATTCAGATTGATGGAGAGTGAGAATTGCTTATCTCAGGTGGAGGTGCTAGCTTCCTTGAGAGAGGAGTTAACTGATGCTCGGAATGAGAACTCTTACCTCTGTTATATCTTGAGTTGGGTGAGTACCAGAGAGCCTCAGCTCGGCACGATGATCCAGCAGTTCAAGAGGCAGGATTGTTTTGGAGTAGGTTACACCTACACCCAGGCTGATTTTGAGAGCATTGTGAGTAGGGCTTTAGAGTGGAGTAAGATGACCCCTGAGTAGATATATCCGAAGACTCACTCCATTGAGTCCTTTTAGGCTAGTCATCCTAAGGATGGTGTCTTCCAAGAGAAACCTAGAGCTCCACCCAAGAAGCTTATCTAGATCCCCAAGCCCAAGAGCCTTCTCACTTCTCTTGACTCTCTACCTGGACCCTCTCACACCAAAGATCCAACACCCAACACCACCAAGCCCAAGAAACTCAAGACTCAACTACATCCCAAGAAGCCTATGTTTCACTGTGAGTTCTGTCAAAGAGCAGGGCATTTTGTGGAGTTTTGCTTCAAGAGGAAGTGGGTTGAGAGAGCTCAAGGTGGGCAGGAGCAGTTCTACCAGCAAGGTGGTAGACAGAGAGTCCCTTGACGTGGAGAGAGGCTAGATGCCAGGGCGCGTTGTCTAGGTGGAGGTAGAGGAGATATCTTTCGTGCCCGTGCTCCGGAGGGTGGTTTTTGCTCTGGCAGATTTTTAGGTCATTCTGGATGTGACTTTGGACCTCATCGTTGTGACTCTAGGTAGAACAGAGGACCGCACTTTGAGCCGCATTTTGGTCTAGATTCTTACGCTTCTTTCTGCTTTCATACTTTTGAGCAGATGGCTCGACACTGGTTTAGCTCTTTTGCTAAACCTGGTGTCGGACTGTTTGCTCCCCCTTATGACCATTGATTTTGTAGGATCGGGGCTTGGACAACATATGGATCATGGATTCGGGATGCTCTCGCCATATGACGGGACATCGCAGATGGTTCTGCAGCCTCACTTCTTTGAGCTCCAAGGAATACATCACCATCGGGAATAATGGTCAATGGAAGGTACATGGTTTTGGCTCAATTCAGGTTTCTTAGCATGTCTCTTTAAAGAATGTTTCTTTGGTTGGAAATTTGGGATTTTATTTGGTTTTTGTTTCGCAACTTCTTGAGGAGGGCTTCGAGGTTTGTTTTAAGAAGGGCATGTCTTCTGTTGTTATTCTAGAGGATCTTTGGTTTGCCAAATCTTACCTTTTGGTAAGGTTTTTTTGGATTCATTTATCTAGTTCTTTTGGCCCTTCTCGTTGTTTGATTGTTGGATCCTCCTCTGACCTCTAGAGGTTGCATAGGAGTTTAGGTCATTTGAGCTTTGTTCTGATAGTCACATTAAGCTATATGAACATCTTTCGAAGATTTCCCAAGCTTAAGATGGAGAAGGATCTAGTTTGCTATCCTTATCATCAACGTAAGATCATTGCCGCTTCTCACGCATCTGTGACTCAGGTGATGACTTCGTACCCAGGAGAGCTGTTACATATGGATACTATTGATCCAGCTCGGGTACGTTCAGTTGGTGGGAAGTTGTATGCGCTTGTGATTGTTGATGACTTCTCTCGATTTTCATGGGTTTTCTTTTTGGAGTCTAAGGATGATGCTTTTCATTATGTTCATGACTTGATCCTGAAGATGAAGAATGAGAACAATGGAAGGATGCAAGTAATTCGCTCTAACAATAGTTCTGACTTCAAGAATTCTCAGTTCGTCAGCTTCTGTACTGATCAAGGTCTTGAGCACCAGTTTTCTACCCCTTACACTCCCCCACAAACGGCATTGTGGAACAAAAGAACTACACGCTAGTCAAGATGGCCAGAACGATGCTCAATGAGCACAGGACTCCTAGGCATTTTTGGGCTGAAGCTATGAACCCAGCTTGCTATCTAGCCAACCAATATTTTCTTAGAGCTTACCTAGGTAAGACTTCATATGAGTTGTAGTATGGCAGACATCCCATGGGGAGCCCCTTGTGAGCATTTGGCTACAAGTGCTTTGTGCTCAAGAAGGGAGGGCATTTTGTCAAGTTTGAGTCCCGTTGATAAGATGGAGTCTTTCTTGTTTATCCTTCACATTCTCGAGGCTTCCTAGTTTGGAACCTCGACTCCTAGCAGCCTTCTGCACAGCCTGTAGACCCCACACCTTTTGAGACTTCGACTGAGGACGACGGTGGACCTCTGATCACTACTTTGACTTCGATCGAGCCTCCTCAGTTGAGTCCAGAGGTGCCAGCTACTAACTCCGGTGAGGTGGCATCTGATTGCAAAGGATCTTGGGCAGTTCAGCGTGATCATCCCTCAGAGCTCATCATTGGTGATCTCACTTTGAGATCTCTGCGTTCTCAGGCTGGTTCTCTCGCTATTTTTGTTGAGTCTACTTTTGTAGCCACCTTTGAGACGAGAAATGTTGCTCACGCTTTATCTGATGTGAATTGGATAAATGCCATGCAATAATAGCTTGGAAATTTTGTTCACAATCAGGTTTGGACACTAGTTGAGCTGCCACCAGGTTGCAACCCCATAGGCACCAAGTGGGTGTTTAAGAATAGTCAAGGTGAAGATCGGGTTGTGGTGTGCAACAAAGCTTGATCAGTTGCCTAGGGTTTTTGATAGAAGGAGGGTATTGATTTTGAGGAGACTTTCACCCCTGTTGCCCATCTTAAGTCCATTCGCATACTTTTGGCATTCACTGCTTCGAAAGGTTTTAAGCTTTTTTAAATGGATGTCAAGAGTGATTTTTTGAACGATAACATAAAGAAGGAGGTCTATGTTAGGCAGCCCCCGGTTTTGAAAACCCTAAGTTTCCTCGACATGTTTTTAAGTTGCATAAAGCTTTATATGGTCTGAAGCAAGCCCCAGGGCTTGCTATGATCATTTAAAGCAGTTTTTTTGGGGGAATGGCTTGTAATGGATTCTGTGGACAAAACTCTTTTCTTTCTCAGAGATGACTAGGTCTAGATAATGTTGCACGTGAATATGAGGTTTCTATGAGAATATGGAAAGAGAGAAAAATCTTGAAAAGTAAGAATTTAGTTAGAGATAAGGATTTCTGGGTGGATTAGGACTCTAGAGGTTTATATTTCTGTTGATCACGGTGGCAGCCATGATCCACATGAGTATATAAATAGACAAGAGGGGAGGGAAAAAAGGACAGATTTATCAAGAGAGAAAAATTAAGGTTTAGTCTTTTGCTCTTTCATTTGGTGTTTTGATCATGGTTTGGTAAGGGTTTACAATAACTAACACTGAAAGTGTCGCAACAGTGTCATTTCCATTCAAGATAAAAATATTAATGGTTCCATTTTTAAACCGGCAATGATACAACTTCAGTGTCGGCTTGGTGATAATCGACACTGATATGGTGCTACTTTTAAATACTTATGTAGTAGTTGCTCCTTAAGAATACTCTTATGTAATAAATATTCATCTTCAAGAATCAAAGAGTGTGGTATCACGTTCTTTCTTTTAATGTTTCTTAGTTTGCATAGTTTTGGCTTAATCTATGTTTCTTCGTTTTCCTATGATTTAGTTTAAATTGATTTATCCAAAACCTTCCAAGGACATTAAGAAAGAGTTCTAAAAATTTTCATTAGCTAATTCCTCGTACTTTAGGAGTAATCAAGATTTTAGTTTTTAGATTAGATTAATTTATTTTTACATTGCAGTAGGTTTTGAGGGCTATAACTTTTGATTGGTTACTCGGATTTGAGTAATTCTTATTGGTTTAGATCCGAGGTGGACGAAACAGATTAGATCTATTGGGCCTTAATATAGATTTGGGTCTAGGGTCCTAGCTCTATATAAAGGGAGGAGGAGGTCGTGGATACAGATCAATTGTAGATTAGATCAGATCTAAACCCTATCCTCCACACCACTCATCTCCCATCTAGATCTCAAAGGTTGAGATCAGGATTTCTCTCTAGTTCTCATGATCGGTGCTAGCACACCGGCGTTAGATCAATCTCATCCTGGTATGTGTAGACTTCGTAGAGGAGCTGCTCGAATAGCATCGCTCATGGGCTTCTTCACGTGGACATCGTTAGACTTCGCCTATTGGTTCATCGGGGAATGGACGAAGTGAGACGAGGATAAGCAAGGGCGCGCTTCCCCAACATTTTCTTCCGCTGCACTAGCGCATCTCGCGTTAGATGGTAACGATTCATGATCCCTAACATGTGTGGTTCTTGGGTTTGGGGCGTAATTTTTGAAATTGTCGGCTAGTGTAGCTTCCCCATATCCCAACAGTGGTATCAGAGCCTTCGTGCGTAGTGTTCGATCTAGATCGATCACGTATGGAGATACGTGGTGGAAAATAGACTAGATCTGTTTTTTCGGTCCATCGAATATCGAAAGTTCCGAAGTGTCGGATGTTCTGATACTTGATCGGAAATTCTGATCCCGATTTAATTCGAGACAGAGAAGGCGGATCAGAAGTTTCGATCCACCCAAAACCAGAAATTCCGAGCCTATTAAGATGGAATTTTTAGATCCAGATATCAGTAACTTGTAGATTCTTCGCCTAACTTTGTTTTGCAGTGAATGATGTGACTGGTATGGCCTTGTTGAGTATGTATGAGATGCATTGCATGTAATTAATATGGCATGCATGTCATGATTATTTACAACCCAAGGTTTTTCAATAGTTGTACGACCTATGTGTCGACCTGTGATGCTTCTACTCATGTAACTAGCATAGGTGCTATTACTTATAATAGGCTAGTACATGTTCATGGAGGTTGGAGGCGCACACAAATGATGGGAGCTATGGAGATGGAGATTGCCATGTGAAGTGGTCGTACTATGTCACAGTCAATGTGTTTCTTGTGGTGTTTACTTATGTTCCTATCACCCTATTCTTGCATGTTTCGTGCGCACTAGGGAACATTATCTTGCTTGAACAGTTTTCCCTTGGAAAATTAATTATTGATGCTCTTTCCAATAGCTGCACCTACCAAGGATCTCGATCATCGATAGTGGGTCTACGAAAGTAGGGGTGCTATCTTTATCTTGACTAGTTAGGGTGAAAGTCAGACTACCACAAAATGGTTAGGGTGCTCTTTCCAATTAAGTATTGGTTTGCTTAACAAGGCTATCAAAACAGTTTTGGGGCTTAGGGCATGGAGTTGGACGTCATGCATTGGATGTTACTCCAACAAACAAGAGTGTCACATATGATGTGATTAACATAGTGTTGCTTACCTATGTCAGATAGCTTCTAGCAATGATGCCAAAGCTCACTAGGAGTTAGTTGAATATGGATATTATCACACTATTAGTCATTAGAGGGACAGTGTCTGGTTTTAATAGTGATAAATCTTTTATTTTGATAGAAGATAAACATAGCATAGTGTTGAACCTTGTATTAATTATGTAGATCATGTCACCTACTATTAAGAGCACTTTAGTTTTTAATTTGTGATCTATCCTTGAACGAGAAAAATTGTCTAGAACAATCTTTATAGACTAGTATAGAAGCTTGAGAAGTGTTCTCAAACAAAAGGAAAAGGAAAATGTTCTAAAGGAACATACAACTGCAGTTGATTGGATAGCTTATGAGCAGAACTCAAATGAGTCACTTGATGTTAGTTGTTTCATGCCCACTGATATGTCCTCTGAGCTTGAGAAGCAAGATGAGAACATGGATATCTATAATATGATTGTGGGACTCTAATGCATGTTGGAGAACCAAGCTCAGATTAAGAGGTATGGTACCTCAATGTCCTTGTTTGTGTGCAAAACTGGTTAATGGTTCAGGAACTGCAAATGGTACTTAGAAGAACTCTAGAAGGATAAGGGAAGTGGGACATCTGCTTCTACTTCAAGTTGCCCGTCCAGATGATTCGTGGGTATTTGATACCGGATCGATGATTCATACATGCAAATCGTTGCAAGGACTGAGTAGGTCAAGAAATTGTGCTAGATATGACTTGGATGTACGTGTCGGCATTAGTGCAAAAGTTGCAGCGTTGGTCGTCTGTATTTATTCTTTGCTGCTACCCTTAGGATTAGTTCTAAAATTGAATAATTGTTATTATGTTCCCTCCTAAGGTAGAAACATTATCTCTTCTTCATGTTTAGAAGAAGATAGTTTTGAATTCATAATAAAGAACAGGTTGACACGAAAGCATGTCGGCACACTAACGTCAGTTCGACGATCCAAAAGCATGTGGATACTTAGGGACAAGCCTAAGCGTAACACAAAGCCGACGTCGCGTTTCGATGATCCTTAAACAGTGGTAAAGGAGAAACAGAGTCACCAGGCAATCAAATAATAATTATTAGAATTATTAAATTAATCGTTGTGTGATTAAAAAGGAATTAAATGGGCCAGAACAGGACCAGATCAACCGAAGGGGTCCTAGCGGTCAGACCGGCCGAGGTATGCCGGTCAGACCGAAGCTATGCCATCGGTCAGACCAGCGGTGCGAAGTGTTCAGCCGAAGGAGGGCTTCGACATGCGGTGCGAAGGGTGGCCGAAGGGTACCTCCGGTATTCGGTCGGTCGGACCGAGGGTATAACCCCGGTCAGACCGAGGGGTCTTTGGGGCTCCGAGAAACAAATGTGAAGATAGTCTCTGGCGCAAAGAAACCCCCGGTGCGAAGGAGTCGGTCGGACTTTGAGAAACCAAGGGTTGGTTTCGGTGTTTGTGATGAGTGATTGACAGGCTTTTACCCTCTGGTTCGAAGGGGTACCTCCAAAGGGGTTCGGAGGTTGGACCTCTGAAGGTGTTCGGAGGTGGTTTCACCGAAGGGTTCGGTGGTTTGGTTGCTGCAGCTGTTGCAGTGAAGTGTGCCTGTCGGAGGGGTCCGACAGTACACGATGACTGGGTTTGTACTGAAGGTCTCGGTACTTTGGGCGGTACACCGGAGTGTGTACCGAAGGTTGCTAACCCGGAGAGGTCTCCGGAGTACTGGATACACTTGTCTGTTTGTCTGTGGTTCGCAGGGGACTGCGGAGGCGACGGACAGGTTCGTAGCAGGTGAACCTGGGTCAAGCGGGAGGCTTGATTCCAGGGGAGCAGGGAGCTCCGTCACAGTGGCTGCGAAGGGGTCGAGGTCGGTCCTCGGGTCAAGGTGCACCAGGAGAAGGCAGTAAGTGCGGAGCGTGGCTCCGGGCGAAGGTACTCCGAGACAAAGTCCTCGGAGGCGAGGCACTTCGAAGGGTACTCCGGATGGAGTGACTTCAGAGTATGGTGGATCAAGTCCTCAATAGAGGCAAGGCGTTCGAAGTGTGCTCCGGAGGGAGACACTCGAAGGTACCCGACGAAGGTCTCAGAAGTCGAGGTGCATCGAAGGCATGGTCCGGGTGAGGCTCGTCGAGGAGTGTGCTCGGGGAGAGACACTGCGACGAAGTGCTCATGGAATGCTTCGTGCGGAGACCTTGGACGAAGGAGGGACTTCGAAGGGTGGTACTCCGAAGGAAGGCTTCGGAGTGACGCGGGCTTCGGAGCGAGGCTAGCTCCGGAGCAAGGTTGACTTGTGGTGCTTCGGCCATGCATGGCTTCGGTACATGGACTGACGGAGTTCGAGCTGGGAGTAGCTGCGAAGCCGTGGTGGTCCACTCCGAGGGTGTTGGTGCGAAGGCCCAAGGGCTTTGATGGCTTAGGCTCAAAACTGTCATTGTATCGGAGGCTGACTTCGGTGAAGTGAAGGCCGTCAGGCTCAAGGCTTCTCACCGAAGCTACCGCACCCCTCGCGTGCGAAGGGGGGCTTCAGAAAGGTCAAAGACTGCAAAGGCTGACAATGTCTGCTCTGCAAAAAGCTGACGATGTCCCCTCTGCAAAGCTGACAGATAAGCGTCCAGAATAAAGTTGACTACCTTTTGTACCCCTCTGTTCTGTAGAGACAAAACCATTGTAAACCCTAGGGGTAAAGTAGTCAATTCACTTGGGTGAATAGTGGCTATAAATATGGGGGCTGGGTAGGTAACATTTAACACTTTGAGCATTTACTGTTGAGCTCCTGTACTAGTCTCCACTCTTTGTATTCATCCAGTGAGTTCTTTTACTGTGTTCCTGGTTCTAGCAGCGAAGCCCTGCTTCTGTGTTCATTTATTCTGCTTGAGCTTGTTTGCATACCTCGCTAGTAGTAGTGCACCGAAGCCTGTCTAGGCGAAGTGTGTTTTGTGCGAAGTGTGCCTTTCAGTGTGTGTTCGCTCTGTGTAACAGGAGGCTAGACCTCGCTGCTTACTAGCGAAGCCCTGATCGAAGCCCGTGTTTCTTATCGTGTCTAACCCCCTAGCGAAGTTTGTTAGTGTGTGTTTAGACCTTCAGTGTACGAAGCCCAGCACCAGTTGCTGTCACTAAGTACTTGGTCGAAGTCCTCAGAGGATAGTCCACTCGTGCGAAGGGTGAAGTGCGAAGCCTGCTCGAAGCACTTTGTGCGCGGAGCCCTGCACTGACTTAGCAGAGTAGATTTTTCGGGGTTGCATGTTGAGCGAAGTCTTCTAGGCTTCGGACTTTTACTCCTTGCGAAGCCTGTGTTCGGAGCTGTCAAATACCTCCGAACCAGTACTTCGAAGGTTGTGTTCGAAGCCTGTTCCGCAGGAGACTGAACTAAAACAGAAGGCTATTTTTAGCCCGAAATTTTAAAAGCTCCCATTCACCCCCCCTGGTCGCCGTTTCCGGTCCAACAATTGGTATCAGAGCGGGTTAAGATCACCAGTTGACCTTAACCGGTTTTGTGATCTGTTGGCGACATGGACAGGGCTAGTAAAATTCCTCTGTTCGATGGGACTGACTTTGCATACTAGAAGGTGCGCATGGAGGCTTACTTGCTAATCCAAGGAAATGCAATTTGGGAGATTGTGGACTCACAATACTCCATCCCTGATACTCGCACCTCTCAAATAGAGAAGGATCAGTATAATGTCAACTCCAAGGCAAGAAATATATTGTTCATTGGTTTGAGTAGAAGTGAGTTTGATAGGGTGCAGCACCTTAGGACTGCTAGGGAAATTTGGACAACACTCACTATTTTTCATGAGGGCTCTACACAGATTAAGGCCAGGCGCCAAAGCACATACAATCAACAGTATCAGCTGTTTGTGCAGGCACCCGGTGAATCTATAGATGCCCTGTTTTCTCGCTTTGATGCGATAGTGAGTAACTTGCGATCCAACGGGACGCTTGCTTACAATGATCATGACAGGGCTATCAAGCTTCTCTATGCTCTTGATCGTAGCATATGGGAAGTGAAGATATCCAGCATTGAGGAGTCCGCAGGCTATGACACATTGACCTGTGATGAGCTCTTCAGCAAGCTGAAGTCCACAGAGATTGCCAAGGCATCTCTTGCAGTGCACAGAAGCTCTTTGCCATAGCCATTGGCATTGGTTTCTAGCACTAGCCGTGGCACCGCTGCAGAACCAAGCACATATGGTACTTGTGTTCTTACATATGAATGTGGCGACACTTCTCATATCAAGGTGAATTGCCCTAAGCTCAAGAAGAGAGATGAGAGTGAGCGCCCCAAATACCAGAAAAAGGATAGGAAACCCTTTGTGAAGGGCAAGCGCGGCAAGGTGGCTAAGAGAGTAGCCAAAGCCGCTTCCAGAGCTTTTGTTGCTGCTCTCAGCGACATCGACACTTCCTCAACTGAGGAGTCGAGCTCTGAGGAGGAGGAGTCCCCAAGGAAGGAGGACAAGAAGGACAAGAAGGGACGAGACTTCACCGGCCTTTGCTTCATGGCCGACAGTGATCACAGCGGCGATGAGCTTGACTCATCTGAGGTACCTCTATCATCTGACCAGCTGTTAATTAAATTAGATGAGCTGAATGAAGTAGTTCTTGGTCAGGATAGATTACTTGTGCAAGCCGCTAGAGAACGAAAAGACCTTAGACTTAGGCTAGAATCTGTCTCTACTGAGTATGCCATGCTTAAGTCTAAAGTAAATGATGCTGAATGTGAATCTTGTACTGTTGTCATGGGTGAGCTTGCTCAGTTGCGTTCTGTACATGCTCAAACTCTTTCTGAGCTTGAGACTGCACAGAAGCAGCTTTTGGTGGTTGATTCTAGACCTCATGATATAATTGATTGCATGAACTGTTCTTTATTACGCGAGAGCATTAATTTGCGTGATAAGCATGTTCATGACTTAGAGGCTAGATTGGATAGGGCCGGTAGTTCTAAGCATGTGCAGCCTATTTGTGACATGTGCATTACCCTTAAGGACCAGCTAGGCACTGTTAGAGAGCGAGCTGAGAACCTCATGTCTGAAAATGAATACCTTCTTTCCGTGGTTAACAAATGCACTGAGGGAAAGGGTAGGATGGATTTGCTCTTGGCCAAGACCAAGATGTGTGCTGACAGAGCAGGGGTAGCTCTAGGTTTGAGTTTTGAGAGGATTTCTTCAGACAATAAGAACAAAACTGTTTTCACCTCACCCACTACCTTAGAGAAAGAGAGAGCTCTGTTACATACTCCATCAGCCAAGAAACCTACCCGAGCTCAAAAGAAAATCACTCCTCCTACCAAGAAAATCCCTCCCAAGAAAACCACTCAGCAGAAGCCCAAGGAGCCTGTGAGAGTTGCTCCTGTGACCCATGAGAGTGCCCCTAGGAGAGTCTTTCATTGTTCCTACTGTCAGCGGGCGGGTAATTTGGTTGGGTTCTGTTTTCGTCGCATCAAGGATGAGCGACGCTCTCAGGCGATGAGTTACCAGGACATGCATTACCCATCTTTAGGTATGCATGAGTCTGAGTTTTACTATCGTTCTGCTTTTGAGGCTCCTCGTGCTTCTCGGAGAGGTTTTGCTCCTCGAGGTGTTCACCATGTTCCATATGGTGGTAGACCCCGGGCGAGTAGCTTTGTACCTCGTCAGAGTAGGAGACCTCGACATGTTGTTCGATCACAGCATGTAGGTAGACCTCGCACCTTGCATCATTTAGATTATCATGTGCGTAAACCGTCTACTTTTTCTGGGCCTACTACTCGTGTCACTCAGTGTTGGATGCCTCGTCATTTTTTCACTCACCCCAGCACTGAGCGATTGAGATTTTCTTATCATGTGTAGGCGGCAGATCGAGGCTTGGAGGGCACGTGGATCATGGACTCCGGTTGTTCGTGCCATATGACCGGAGATGCAGCATGGTTCTCCAGCCTCACCACAACCAAGCAAAGGGAACATATCACCTTCAGAAACAATCGAAGGAGTAGAGTGAAAGGTAAAGGTGTGGTAAGAATTAACTCGAATTTCACTCTCAAATATGTTGCTTTGGTTGAGAACCTGGGATACAATTTGTTGTCTGTATCTCAGTTGCTTGATGAGGGCTTCGAAGTGCGATTTCATCGTGATACTTCGCAAGTGCTCAATTCTGATGGCGTTATGGTCTGTAAGATCTTTAGAGTTGGGAGAGTTTTTGGAGCTGATTTTTCAGAGTCATCTGGTTCTTCTCATTGTCTTGTTGCACATTCGACTTCTGAGCTTTGGAAGTGGCATAGGAGACTAGGGCATATGAGCTTTGAGTTGCTCGCTCGTCTGAGCACCCTAGGTCTGATCCGAGGATTGCCCAAGCTCAAGTTTGAGAAGAATTTAGTTTGCGCTCCTTGTCGACATGGAAAAATGATTGCCACTTCGCATTCGCCAGTCACCACAGTGATGACTGAACAACCCGGAGAACTTCTCCACATGGACACTGTAGGTCCTTCTCGGGTTAGTTCTTTAGGCGGCAAGTGGTATGTGTAAGTTATTATCGACGATTTCTCTCTCTACTCTTGGGTCTTCTTTCTTGCCAGCAAGGATGAAGTGTTTTCACACTTTCGGAGCTTGGCTTTGAGACTTTTCACTGAACTCCCAGGTGCATTAAAATTCATTCGAAGTGACAATGGCACCGAGTTCAAGAACAGTCTCTTTGTTGACTTTTGCATGGAGCATGGCATAGAACATCAATTCTCTGCTCCGCGGGTTCCTCAACAGAACGGTGTTGTTGAGAGTAAGAACCGCACTTTGGTTGAGATGGCTAGGACGATGCTTGATGAGCACAGGACTCCTAGAAAATTCTGGGCTGAGGCCATGAACACTGCATGTTACATCTCAAACCGAATCTTCTTGCGCTCAATTTTAAACCTGGCATCTTATGAGCTAGGTTTTGGGAGACAGCCCAAGGTTACTCATCTTCGAGTATTTGGTTCTCGCTGCTTCATCCTAAAACGGGGTAACTTGGATAAATTTGAGTCGCGATCTTCTGACGGGATCTTTTTGGGTTACACTACACATGGTCATTCTTATCGTGTTTATAATTTGGAAACTAACACTGTCATCGAGTCATGTGATGTGACTTTTGATGAATCAACCCCTTCTGTTAGTTCTGCTCTTGAACAGGCAAATGAACACGACATGGAACAGACCATCTTCGAAGAAGAAGATCCCAGAGATTTCGAGGATGAACCCCTACTACCCTCGACATCAACCCCCGAAGCTGACCCCGCTTCGACCACTTCAGCACGAGGTCCCGAAGCAACTACCTCGATATCGGTCATCTTGGACCACTCCAACGCACAAGTTGAGGGGGAGTCTGCATCCTACCGCGAGGCTCCACATCATGTTCAAAGGATGCACCCTCTCGAGCAGATCATTGGTGAGCTTGATCAAAGGGTAACACGTTCTCATGCTCATTTCACTAATGCTGCTTTTGTTGCTTCTTTCGAGCCCTTAGATGTTAGTCATGCACTTTCTGATTCTAGTTGGATCAATGCCATGCATGAGGAACTTGAAAATTTTGAGAGAAACCAAGTCTGGTCATTAGTTGATCCTCCACCAAATGTTCATTTCATTGGAACAAAATGGATTTTCAAAAACAAACAAGGGGAGGATGGGACTATAGTTAGAAACAAGGCTATACTTGTAGCTCAGGGTTATTCTCAACTAGAAGGGATTGATTTTACTGAAACTTTTGCACCTGTTGCTCGCCTTGAGGCCATTAGGATTTTGCTTGCCTTTGCGACATCCCGGGGATTCAAACTCTATCAGATGGATATCAAAACTGCTTTTCTTAATGGCTTCATAGGTGAAGATGTTTATGTAAAACAACCCCCTGGTTTTGAAAACCCCAAGTACCCACATAAAGTCCTTAAACTTCATAAGGCTCTTTATGGACTCAAGCAGGCCCATCGGGCTTGGTATGATAGACTTAAGTCTTTTCTGCTTGAGCGGGGGTATTTGATGGGCTCTGTTGATAAAACCCTGTTCACTCTCAAGCATGGCAAAGATTTCCTTCTAGTACAGATTTATGTGGATGATATCATCTTTGGTGGCTCTTCTCATGCTTTGGTTGTCGAGTTTGCAGATGCCATGAGCAGGGAATTCGAGATGTCCATGATGGCAAACTTACTTTTTTTCCTTGGTTTGCAAATCAAGCAAAGCAAACAAGGTACTTTTGTCCACCAGACGAAGTACACCAAGGACCTGCTCAAGAAATTTGACATGGCAGATGCGAAGCCTCTCGCCACTCCAATGGTACATCTGTAGCATTGGATCCTGACGAAGATGGAGAAGCCGTAGATCAGAAGGAGTTCCGAAGCATGATCGGCTCCCTCCTCTACTTGACTGCTACGAGGCCGGATATACACTTCGCAGTATGTCTGTGCGCTCGTTTTCAGGCTTCACCACGAGCTTCGCACCGCCAAGCGGTAAAACGCATTCTCAGGTATCTCAAACATACCCTCGAATTTGGCATATGGTATTCAGCGTCTTCATCTTTATGTCTTCGAGGTTATTCCGATGCGGATTTTGCTGGGTGTAGGATTGATAGGAAGAGTACCTCTGGTACTTGTCACTTTCTGGGTACTTCTCCGGTTTGCTGGTCTTCCCGCAAACAGTCTAGTGTTGCACAATCGACGGCTGAGGCCGAATATGTTGCTGCAGCTAGCTGTTGCTCTCAGATTTTGTGGATGGCTTCCACTTTGCGGGATTTTGGGTTATATTATAAGGGTGTTCCACTTTTCTGTGATAACACTAGTGCTATTTGTATTGCAAATAACCCAGTTCAGCACTCCAGAACCAAACACATTGATGTGCGATATCATTTTCTCAGAGATCACAATGAGAAGGGTGATATTGAACTTCAATATGTTGATACCCAACACCAGCTAGCCGATATTTTCACAAAACCCCTCGATGCTTCTCGATTTGCCTACTTGCGTGGGGAACTTGGTATTTGTCACCCTTACGGCATTTTGTGAGGGGAGTTGTTTTTTAATTGTCGTGCATATGCTCATCATGTGTGAAATTGTATTTACATCTATTGCACTTATATGCCTCATTTTAATTCATGAAATCATGACAGCTCAGCTCTTTTTAATTTATCTGAAACATTAATGTGCATGATGTTTTCTTTCCAAACTCAAATCATGCTCACTGCTCAATCTTGTATCTAGCATGTATAGTCAGGACTGCTTTAGCTATCTTTTATCTGCTTGATAGCAAGACACCTTTTCCTTGGATGCTAAACATTGCAACTTGAAAAAATTGTTCTACATATTCATGGATATTCATAAAGTGCTAAACAATTTGTTCGCTTAATCACAATTCCAAAATCCATGATTTGCATGCTTCAAAGTAAAAAGATCCAGGTGGGTTTGCTTGTCGCACTACTCTATTCTAGACTGCTTACCAGTGCACATTGGTCTGAACTGGGATAGTGTAGTGTATGCCAAAATCACCGCCTTAAGCTTCCGATGGCTTTCATGCCTAGGCTTGGCTTGATTGGACAGTATAAGGTGGACAAACAAATAACCCCTGGCATTATGAAAAAGAACAACAAAATTCATTGATCATCAAGTTTGCTTTTCATGCTTCATTTGAACTAGACTTGTCTGTCTAGAGTAGAAATTGACTAGCTTTGCGCAGTCCTTGCTGTTACTTGTCTAGTTATCTTGATTGAGTGGTGATGCTTTTATTTCAAAAATGATAAAATCATATGTTGTCATCATGTTTTTAGAGAATGTTAAATTGAGCTGAGCCCATGATCATTGGTATTACTGTTGGCATATTTTTGCTTTATATGTCTTTGCAATTCTGCTCATTTCCAAGCAATGCATCTTTTACATGTTCCTTGATGCTTGCATTGCCAAAGGGGGAGAATGTGTTGAGTTCTCTGTAGCAAGGGGGTAAAATTTTCACAGGGGGCGTTTTTATCTTGAGAAAGGGGAGATTTGCCGAAGGGGCTTTTACTCTTTTGAAAAGGGGGAGGAAACTTCTTTTGTCAAGTGACATGATTTGGCTCGTTTCTGAGTTTTTATGGTCACTTGTGTGCTGAAAGTCTTTAAATTTTCTTGAACTTGAATTTGGTTGTCAATGCACTCATCAAGGGGGAGATTGAGAAACCAAGGGTTGGTTTCGGTGTTTGTGATGAGTGATTGACAGGCTTTTACCCTCTGGTTCGAAGGGGTACCTCCGAATGGGTTCGGAGGTTGGACCTCCGAAGGTGTTTGGAGGTGGTTTCACCGAAGGGTTCGGTGGTTTGGTTGCTGCAGCTGTTGCAGCGGAGTGTGCCTGTCGGAGGGGTCCGATAGTACACGATGACTGGGTTTGTACCGAAGGTCTTGGTACTTTGGGCGGTACACCGGAGTGTGTACCGAAGGTTGCTAACCCGGAGAGGTCTCTGGAGTACTGGATACACTTGTCTGTTTGTCTGTGGTGCGCAAGGGACTGCGGAGGCGACGGATAGGTTCATAGCAGGTGAACCTGGGTCAAGCGGGAGGCTTGATGCCAGGGGAGCAGGGAGCTCCATCACGGTGGCTGCGAAGGGGTCGAGGTCGGTCCTCGGGTCAAGGTGCACCAGGAGAAGGCAGTAAGTGCGGAGCGTGGCTCTGGGCGAAGGTACTCCAAGACAAAGTCCTCGGAGGCGAGGCACTTCGAAGGGTACTCCGGATGGAGTGACTTCAGAGTATGGTGGATCAAGTCCTCAATAGAGGCAAGGCGTTCGAAGTGTGCTCCGGAGGGAGACACTCGAAGGTACCCGACGAAGGTCTCAGAAGTCGAGGTGCATCGAAGGCATGGTCCGGGTGAGGCTCGTCGAGGAGTGTGCTCGGGGAGAGACACTGCGACGAAGTGCTCATGGAATGCTTCGTGCGGAGACCTTGGACGAAGGAGGGACTTCGAAGGGTGGTACTCCGAAGGAAGGCTTCGGAGTGACGCAGGCTTCGGAGCGAGGCTACCTCCGGGGCAAGGCTGACTTGTGGTGCTTCGGCCATGCATGGCTTCGGTACATGGACTGACGGAGTTCGAGCTGGGAGTAGCTGCGAAGCCGTGGTGGTCCACTCCGAGGGTGTTGGTGCGAAGGCCCAAGGGCTTTGACGGCTAAGGCTCAAAACCGTCATTGTATCGGAGGCTGACTTCGGTGAAGTGAAGGCCGTCAGGCTCAAGGCTTCTCACCGAAGCTACCGCACCCCTCGTGTGCGAAGGGGGGCTTCAGAAAGGTCAAAGACTACAAAGGCTGACAATGTCTGCTCTGCAAAAAGCTGACGATGTCCCCTCTGCAAAGCTGACAGAGAAGCGTCCAGAATAAAGTTGACTACCTTTTGTACCCCTCTGTTCTGTAGAGACAAAACCATTGTAAACCCTAGGGGTAAAGTAGTCAATTCACTTGGGTGAATAGTGGCTATAAATATGGGGGCTGGGTAGGTAACATTTAACACTTTGAACATTTACTTTTGAGCTCCTGTACTAGTCTCCACTCTTTGTATTCATCCAGTGAGTTCTTTTACTGTGTTCCTGGTTCAAGCAGCGAAGCCCTGCTTCTATGTTCATTTATTCTGCTTGAGCTTGTTTGCATACCTCGCTAGTAGTAGTGCACCGAAGCCTGTCTAGGCGAAGTGTGTTTTGTGCGAAGTGTGCCTTTCAGTGTGTGTTCGCTCTGTGTAACAGGAGGCTAGACCTCGCTGCTTACTAGCGAAGCCCTGATCGAAGCCCGTGTTTCTTATCGTGTCTAACCCCTTAGCGAAGTCTGTTAGTGTGCGTTTAGACCTTCAGTGTACGAAGCCCAGCACCAGTTGCTGTCACTAATTACTTGGTCGAAGTCCTCAGAGGACAGTCCACTCGTGCGAAGGGTGAAGTGTGAAGCCTGCTCGAAGCACTTTGTGTGCGGAGCCCTGCACTGACTTAGCAGAGTAGATTTTTCGGGGTTGCATGTTGAGCGAAGTCTTCTAGGCTTCGAACGTTTACTCCTTGCGAAGCCTGTGTTCGGAGCTGTCAAATACCTCCGAACCAGTACTTCGAAGGTTGTGTTCGAAGCCTGTTCCGCAGGAGACTGAACTAAAACAGAAGGCTATTTTTAGCCCGAAATTTTAAAAGCTCCCATTCACCCCCCCCCCTTTGGTCGCCGTTTCCGGTCCAACAGACTTTGAGTTCGACCCTAGTCAAACCGAGGCTTCAGTGTGAAGCACTCCGGCGCAACATACTCTGGCGAGGGGCTCTGGAGTGCATGATCTGGTCAGACCGGCCTTGTACTATCGGTCAAACCGAAGCGTGTTGGCATGTCAGATGACCGCGCGGCACGGTCCGGTAAGACTAGAGGGGTGCTGCCAGTTAGACCGACGGTCTCCGAAGGTTGTCCTCTAGGCTCCGACGATCATCTCGTCGGTGATAAATGGATCCAGAACTCTTGGGGATGAAGATAGAATGAAAATACTGCAAAAAACATCAAGAGATCAAAGCAATTCAATCATGGGACCGAATTACTAATAGAAACCGATAAAACCGATAAAAATCAGTTACATGGATGAAACGGACGATTCATGAGTGGATGGGTGGTTTCCAGCGCAAACCAGCAAATATGTGCATGCTAAATTAAATCTATGGCAAGAAAGTAAATTGAGAAGTAAAGGTACGATTCAAGGTAATAATAGATTGGATCTATTAGGGATGGACTTTTGGAGTCATTTGGTTTTGAATGAGAAGCACGTGCTAAATGTCGATTAGGTCATATAAATGAGAAGCACGTGCTAAAGCTCCATAGGGATGGACTTTTGGAGTCATTTGATTTTGAATCAAATGACACATGTGAGTCTTGTTTATTTGGCAAAATGACAAAGGAACCTTTCACTAGTCAAAGTAAGAGGGTGAATGAGTTATTGGCTATTGTGCATACAAATGTATGTGGACCGATGAGTCATACCACTAGAGGTGGTTTTCAGTACTATATCACTTTTGCCAATGACTTGAGTAGATATGGTTATGTCTACTTAATGAGGCATATGTGGGAATCCTTTGAAAATTTCAAGGAGTTCCAGAATGAGGTACAAAATCATACGGACAAGACAATCAAATTTCAATGATCTGGTCATGGAGGTGAATATTTGAGCCATGAGTTTAGTAATCATCTAAAGCAGTGTAGAATTGTTCCACAATTGACTCCACCTGACACACCATAGTGGAATGGGGTGTCCGAGCGGAAGAACCACACTTTGTTGGACTTGTTTTGGTTGACGATGGGTCATGCTGATCTTCCATTATCATTTTTGGACTCGCTTTAGAAACTGCCGCTTTCACATAAAATAGAGTTCCATCTAACTTGGTGAAGAAGATGTCATATGAGATGTGGAGTAGGAGGCGTCTCTGTTTGTCTTTTCTAAACATTTGGGGTTGTGAGGCGTATGTAAAACGTTTGATGTCTAGCAAGCTCACTCCTAAGTGTGACAAATGCTTCTTTGTGGGATATCCTAGGGAAACTAAAGGATACTATTTCTAAAATAGAGAAAAGAGAAAAGTGTTTGTCGCTCAGAATGGTGTGTTTCTAAGAAAGATTTTCTCTCGAAAGGAGTTAGTGGGAGCACGGTGCATCTCAAAGAAGTTCGAGAGCCGCTAGAAATTGTTCTAGATCCTACTGAACCACAATAGGACATGCAAGGTGTTGCAGAGCCCGTTGTGAGACACTAGTCCCACGAAGGTCTAGGAGGGTAAGTCATGTGCCTGAGCAGTTTATGGTTTTAACCATTGGGCAGCATGACATATTGTTCTTAGACAACGGTGAGTCCAAGACCTAAATGGAAGATGTAATAGGAACAGACTCTGAGAAATGGCTTGGAGCCATCAGATCTGAATTAGAGTCCATGCGAGAAAACCAAGTTTGGAACTTGGTCAATCCACACGATGGTGTGAAAACTATGGAGTGTAAATGGATTTTTAAAAAAAGATAGATGTTGATGGAAATGTTCACATCTATAAAGCTCGATTGGTGGCGAAAGGTTTTAGACAAATTCAAGGTGTTGATTATGATGAAACATTTTTTCTTGTTGCCATACTTAAGTCTATCCGGATCATCCTAGTAATTATCACATTTTATGATTATGAGATATGACAAATGGATGTCAAGGCGGCTTTCCTGAATGGAAACCTAAGTGAGGATGTGTACATAACATGGCTTGAAGTTCTTGACGATCCAAAAAATGTTGGGAAGGTTTGTAAGTTGTAGAAGCCTATTTATGGGCTGAAGCAAGCTTGTTAGAGTTGGAATCTTCATTTTGATGAGGTAGTCAAAGGGTTTGGCTTCATCAAGAATGAAGAAGATCCTTGTGTTTACAAAAAGGCTAGTGGGAGCTCACTTGTATTTCTAGTTTTATATGTGGATGACATATTGTTGATCGGAAATGACATTCCTTTGTTGAATGATGTCAAGACTTCATTGAAAAACAGTTTCTCAATGAAAGATCTCAATGAAAGATCTTAGAGAGACAGCATACATTTTGGGCATAAAGATCTATATAGATAGAACAAATTGGCTAATTGGATTAAGCCAGAGTATGTACATTGATAAGGTTTTGAAATGGTTCAAAATGCAAAATTCCAAGAAGGGTTTTCTGCTAATGTCACATGGTATTTCTCTTAGTAAGACTCAGTATGCTTTGACACCTAATGAACTAGAGAAGATGTGTACGATCTCATATGCCTCCACGATCGGGTCCATCATGTATGTCATGTTGTGTACACACCTAGATATTTCCTATGTTCTAAATGTTACGAGTAGATTCTAGTCAAACCTATGTGAAAGTCACTGGGTGGTAGTAAAAAGAATCCTCAAGTACTTGAGGAGAACTAAGGATATGTTCCTAGTTTATGGTGGTGAAGAGAATATCATTGTAAGTGGTTACACCGATGCTAGCTTTCAGACTGACAAGGATGATTCTATATCATAGTCCGGATTTGTGTTCTGCCTCAATGGAAGCGCGGTGAGTTGGATGAGTTACAAGAAAGAGACGGCAGTCGATTCTACGACAGAAGCTGGGTATATCGCAGCTTCAGAAGTTGCAAAGGAGGATGTTTGGATCATAAAGTTTGTTTCTGAGCTAGGTGTTGTCCATAGTATGTCCAGTCCAGTGGACCTCCATTGTGATAATAGTGGTGCCATTGCACAAACCAAGGAGCCTAGGTCACACCAGAAGTCCAAACATATACTTCGGCAATATCACCTGATCCACGAGATTATAGAGAGAGGTGATGTGAAGATTTGCAAGGTGCTTACAGATTTGAACATAGCAGATTTGTTGACAAAATCACTTTTACAACCCAAGCATGAGGCGCACTTGAGCTCCAGGGCTATTAGATACTTGCCTGAGTGATTCATGTTTATGTGAAGATGTCAGTAGTGTCTATGCTCATATATGAGGATAATTGTTATCTTGTTCCTTGAATAAATGTTATTTACATTGATTGATGAGTTGATGACTTATCTGTGAGACTCTTTGTTTTATAATGATCCCTAATCTTATTGTCATGTGGGATAGTGATGATACATAGATTAGTACGTCTGACTGATTGATGACATGTTTCATGGATCATAGACATGGGGATATCAAATCAGAGATGTGGACACATGTTGGAGAACATGGTGTTGGATAGACCTACTTGAGATACAACTCGAATTGTTGTTTTTATGTGCCATCAGTTGTCATCTCAAATGGTGTACCTATAGAGTCCACAGACCTGACATCGTCATTTGATTCCAGAATACGTAGCGACACACTTACATGTTTCCTAACACTACTCCATTACTAGGTAGCCATAAGGGTTGTTTTTAGGTGTGTTGTGAAACATGTCGTGGGATGTTGGCGATCAAGATGGAATTTACCCCTCCTTATAACGGGAGAGACATCTCTAGGCCCTTCGAGGTAGTCGGATTGGAAAAGTACATGGACATGCCATTACGACTAAAGAGTTAGTCATGATTTTAATCTATTACTTGTTCTAGTGAAATATTGAGCTAACCAATAAGGTTGGCACGTATCTCGCCTTAAGCTTGACTAATGTCGTGTGGTAAAGGGAATGGTTCATGCATATATCAAGGTTTAGTGAAAATTTGATTTTGTACATTTTCAGGGGTAAATATGTGTTGCTAGGTACCGCTATTAATCAATGAGCTAGAAAATGTTTTTGGTGAACAGTCGTTTGTGTATGAACCATCGGGTCACACACTTAAAGGGATGAATTAAGAAACTTTCTAAGAATTGGTTCTTGTGCAAGTGGGAGATTGAAGGAATTGTGTCCCAAAAAATTCTGGATGGATCAGAAGTTCCAATTATTTTCTGAATTAGAAACTGAGAGCTCAAATCGGAAGTTCCGATAATTTATGGTTTGATAAACCGAGAGCTAAAAATCAGATGTTCCAATTTAGAATCGAAAGTTCCGATTATTTCTGATTTAGAGACAGAGAGTTCAAACCGGAAGTTCTGATTTCGAATCGGAAGTTCTGGTGTTGAGACGATCAGAAGTTATGATAGGGGTATTAGAAGTTCCACAAAATTTTGGGTTGTAGACCGAGAGTTTAAATTGGAAGTTCCGATCTAGGATAGGAAGTTCTGAGGTGGACAAAATAGATTAGATCTATTGGGCCTTAATATGGATTTTGGTCCAGTTCCTAGATCTATATAAAGTGAGGAGGAGGCGGAGGTTGTGGGTACATATCAATTGCTGATTAGATCAGATATAAACCCTAGCCTCCACACCTCTCCTCTCCCATCTAGATTTCAAATGTTGAGATCGAGATTTCTCTCCGGTTCTCATGATCAGTGTTGTTGGCGTAAAATATTATGTTAACAGGTTTTTGGAGATTAAGAACTAACAAACGAAGTGTTTGTAAAGGGGACTATTTCAAGCCTCCGAATTGGATAATAGCTCGAAGTAGTTCGAAGTTGAGTATTGAATAACTAAGTCTTCGATCCTTATTACAGGGTAAGAAGGGGGGTATTTATAGGTAAAAATATTAAGGAAAAGACCTTTTTACCCCTCAATTACAACCGACATAGTGGAAACTATTCGGTACACCTAATAGGGTTATAATGGTAAAAGACTAATCTAATCATAAAGAAGATAAGTCTTCCATCCTCGCTGGCAGTTAAGCTCTCTGAAGATTCAACCTTTGAAGTCATACTCCGAACAAAAGTCCGCATGGATTCTTCGAGCTTGATCATGTACTAAGCCGGAGTTAATACTGGAACTTCAGTTTAGTAGATTGGCTTTGTCTTATTGCTATAGAGACCCTAAGGATGAAGTATTTTCCCCCAACAGTAGCCCCTCGAATACGCTTCTCTGAGTGATCTGTAAAGTTAGGAGAGCAGTATACGCAATAAAAATAATCATGCGCAGGGGTTAATAAAATTTATCAACCTTGGAAGTATTCAAAAATTCAGAAACTTCGAATCGATTTCCAAGCGAAGGTCTTATTCGAACAGCTCCAAAGTCAATTTCTGCGAAGCTGAAGAGACCGTTAGACTCAGAAAAATAGCCATTATCTTTTTCCTTTCAGAAGAAGCTATAACATTGCTTTAATTTCGGAAATAATAACGATATAGAAGACGGAACGTCGAGTATGAACGGTAAAAAATCATGAGTTCAGGCTATAAATAGAGGAGCAAGAGACATTTGAGATACTTTTCCCACTGTTCTCGCGCAATCCCTCATTTAGCCTCCAGAGCTCTAGTTCCAAGCTTCTTGTTCTGTTCGATGGCGAAGACAAGCTTCAAGGCTCCCAGAATAGCCTCAACCTTGGCCAGGCAGCAAGCCATGGCGACGACAGCAGCGGCAGTGCCTGCGGGGAATCCCCAACAAGCCGGCCCCCACGACCTCCTCCCAGCTTCCTCCAAGTACTCGGACCAATCCTACAAATTGGGGCCATCAACCTGCAAGAAGAAGACGATCGCAGCAGTAGTTGCAGGGAAGATTAGCCCGGGAGTCAAGATCCATGCACCCGGACAGGAAGCGATCCCCTCGCCTCGGCCGAGATAAGTGGTTGTTTTCGAAGCCTTCTTCGAGGCGGGGTTAGGGCTTCCAGTCGTAAACTTCTTATCGGAGGTATTGGAGCTTTTCCACGTCACCCTTCCTCAACTCTCTCCGAATGCCATAGCGCGTCTTGCAATCTTCGAGTGGGCGTTGCAAGCCGAAGGTTGCGAAGGAAGAGCAGAAATCTTCGCAGTGCTTCACAAGGCCTCCTGCCAGCCGAAGACCTACCAGGGCTCCAGAGGAGAGAAGATCGTAGTTGCCTTTGGCAGCATCAACTTCAGGCTCTGAGACAAGTATCAAACTCGATTTCCGGCCAAGGCCATCAACGCCAGATGGTACACGGATTGGATTCGTTGGTGGTTTTACGCCGAAGTGGGAGCGGATAGCAGTTTGGCCGGGCCTTTGCAAGACATACATTTCCGAAGGGAAGCCGAAGTTCATCCAGACCCCGGCCAGCTCGAAGCTCGCCTCAATCTGCTACAAGCAATAAGTCGCTGCATGAGCATGTGGGACTTAGTGGAGGAGTTCATCAGGCTCCAGATTCCGCCTCTGATGGCAAACTAGCCTATTAACTTTGAAGAGGATCCGGAGGGTGGAGTCCAAAAAATCTCTTCGAGCTCTGCAGGTAACTTCGAAAACTGCAAAATGTTTCATGTATGATAATTTTAAAAAAAAGATATAATAGATAAAAACTTATCTTTCAGCTCCACAAGCCTCCTTGACTTCGGAGCAAGTCATACGGTCTTCGGAAAAGATCCTCGGAGCCCCTACCCTTGCTGAGAAAGAAAGGAGGGTGAAACTGGTAGGCAGTTGGGAGCGATTCAACCGGGTATGGAGCGTACTCGGAGTTGTCGCTCCTTCTCTTCCGGACTGGAGCACTTCTGAGCCTGGTCCAAAGAAGAGGAAACCTGAAGCTGGGACTTCGGCGCCAGCCAAGACTCCCGTGAAGAATTTGGCCCATAAACCAAAGTATGTGGCTCATTCCAAGTCTGCTACTTCGTCTTCGGATTCATCTGAAGATAAAGGATACAGAGAAATGCAAAGGGTCTTAATAGACCTTATTACCGAAGATGAAGAGGCGCAGGCAGATATCGAAGTCCTGGCTATAGGTGACACAGCGGTCGTGCCGACTGCGCAAGACAACCTCGAGCGGGGAGAGACTTCGAATATCCTGCCCAGCCAAGAGGCCCCTGCCGCTGAAGGCGGAGTCGAGGTAGCAAATGATCAAGCTTCGGCTCCGGACAAAGTGATAACTGATGTTCTGGGAGAGATCTCAGTGGCTAATCCTTCGGTCACCAACTTCGAATCTGAAGAGGAATTCAAAAAGGCATTTGAGCCTCCGAGCAGTCCCATAATTGTCCGTCGACAAAATGTCGAAGGTAAGCCTCAGTAGAGTACTTTTCCTTTCTTTTCGTGTCCTGCAAAATTATTCAATATATAATAGCTTTGATTTTGCAGGGTCAACCCCCATGGAGAAGACCCCTACTGCGAAGACTGCGCCTGAAACCTCGACATCTCTGAAGTCAATTCCGAAAGAGGTTATAAAAATGGGGCCCAAAAAAGGTAAAGGGAAGGTGGATCCTTTTCCTGCTCCAAACTCTGGATTAACCCTATCGGAATCTACAGACGGAGGCCAGTCCGCGGAAGGGGTCCAATCCATCGAGGTCTCCGGGGATGCGGCGCTGTGAGGAGCCATGCTGAATAGTGTGGGCCTCATGGCTCTAGAAGTGATGAGTCATTGTCAAAGATAGTCAAAGAGGACTGAAGAAGAGAAGAGATCTGCTGTTTCATGGGCCGCGTGTGACTCAGGTACACGGGCAGCAAGCGACTGTCGGGCAGAGGAGGCTGCGAAGTCGGGCTGGCCCAATCCGGGTACATGGGCCAGAAGCAGTAGAAGACCCACTGGACTGTTGACCAGGAGTGACTCAGGTACACGGGCGGTGAGCGATTGCCGGGCTGAGAGAGCTGCGGAGTCGGGTCGGCCCAATCCGGGTACCTGGTGCAAAGTCGGTGGAGGCTTTGTCAGTTTCAGCGCAAAACTGACAACCGTCGATCTTGTATCCGACTGTCCAGAAGAGAAGCCATAGTCGCTACGAAAACTTAGCTTCCGGATAAGTCATTTGTATCTCTAGGCCCACATTCAGTCAGTCGTGTCTGTAAAAATACCTAAGGGCAGTAGAGTCTTTTCCTGTATTCTTGAGTCTGTAAAAACCCTAAGGGGCTGGTAGAATATTCCTAGTGTTGGGCTGCCTATAAATAGGACCCCAATCCCTAGGGTTTGGACTACCCTTCCAGAATTCACTTTTTAATCCATTGGGTCATTTTGCCTCTCACGCTCTCTCTCTCCTGTGTGCGCCGCCAGGCATTGGTTCATCCCTTTTTGCCTTGCATTTATTTTGCTCCTGTGAGATTGATTTCTTTGTTGGTTGTTGAGGTGTGTGCATTGATTCCCCTGCTACAAGAAGCTTCGGTTCGTTGTGCTGGTTGATTTTATTCCTGAGGTTGTGTCTCTGTTGCGTGTGTTCTTCGTGAGAAGTAGTACTAGTTCTTGCTGTTGCAAGTAGTACTGCTACTGTAGCTACAGTATTTGCTGCCAGCCTTTTTACTTTCTACCGCACAGCTTTTTGATCGAAGCAGACTGGATTGAATGCCTTTTTGATTGTTTTCTGGCGAAGCCATCATCTTAGTTTCGAAGCCCCTCAGCTCCGAGAGGCAGGCTTCGAACGTTTACCCTCAGAGGCTTCGTTCAAACTTCAGACTGCATTTTTGTTTTTTGTATGTCTGGCTTCGAAGTATTCTTAAAAACTGTCAACATCTCTACGTCGAACGTCTGTGCGAAGGTGCTCCGACTTGAGCCCTTCGAAGTCCTCACTTCGACGGGTTTCGAAGTTGTCTTCGGAGCTTGTTCCTCTGATAGACTTCGCTTTATTCTCTCTGATGCATATCAGCCTTCGCCTTTCAGTTCGAAGCTCACTCCTTTCGAAGGTAGAGCTTAGGCTTCGAATTTGGTTTTCTGTTGTGTGACAGGCTTCGTTTCTTTGTCCGAAGGTTGTCTGTTTGTGTGTTGTGTTCGAAGTTTTCTATTCGAAGGTTCTTGCTCCGAAGCACTCGGTTCGAAGCTGTGTTCGAAGCCTTGTCTTCGAAGTACATACTTCGAACTAGGCTCCGACATTGTCATACTTCGCTTCGAAGTATACTTCGCTGCTTGCCACTTCGAACTAGGCTAGACCGTGACACCTTCGGCATCTCGGACAGGCTTCGTCACCAACTTCCGAAGCAGGCTTCGACCAGCGAAGCAGGCTTCGACAAGCTTCGAACAGGAGACAAATTTGGACAGTAACTTCTCTTTTCACCTTACATATACTTAGGCCTGTTATACAGTGTTCATCTGCCTAGTTGCACTTCTTTAATAATTCTCTGTTTAACATCAATTGCTTCTAGGATAGATACCCTTAGACTTAGGCCTTCTGTTCATATTCTGTTGCTTAGTCTTTTGAGGTGTGTTGGGTGTTGAGAACAGGCCATTGATTCGAAAGAATTTTTAAGGCGCCCATTCACCCCCCCTCTGGTCGCTACTTTCGGTCCTACAAGTGGTATCAGAGCGAGGTTAGGGTTTTTCCATACCTTAACCGGTTCTAAACCCCAGTAGTGACCATGACGTCTCCCGGCAAGGTCCCGTCCTTGGAAGCCTATGGCTATAATTATTGGAAGACTCGCATGCGAGCCTATCTCATGAGCCAGGATCCGGACATATGGGACATTTGCGTTCACACCACGTTTGTCATTTTGCCAGTTACTGAGCAAGGTACTGCTGGTATCATTGCTCAGCATCTGAGCAACAGTAAGGTTGTGAACATTCTGTTTTCTGGCTTAGGTCCCACTGAGTTTGAGCGTGTGAGTCATCTCTCCACTGCGAGAGAGATCTGGGCTACCCTCAAGGCACACCATGAGGGAATACCACAGGTCAAGGCTCGGCTCTATCAGACCTACCGGCGTGAATATGAGAATTTCACACAGAAGTCGGTTGAATCTGTTGAAGCTTTGTTTGGTCGCTTTCAGTCGATCATTAACAAGCTTCGGGACAACAAGGCTGAGGGTGCTCAGTTAGTCTCAGATCACGAGCAGGCGCTCAAGGTTCTCCATACCTTGGACCCAAAGATCTGGGAGATCAAGGTATCCTCTATCGTTGAGAGCACTTCTTATGATACCTTGACCATTTCTGAGTTGTTTAGCAAGCTGAAGGCCACTGAGGTAGATATCCAGTTGAGATCAAATCTCACTGGATCTGGATCAAAATCCCTGGCCCTTGCAACACCTTCTGTTGATTCCTCTGCTGTGAGCTGTGCTGGGTTCTCTTTGATGTCTATCACTGAGGACCAGCTTGAGTTGTTGGGAGATGATGATTTGTGTCTTTTTAACAACCGGGTGCGTCGTGTCTATGATAAAAGAATGTTCAAAAGACACGGCACAAAATCCGGATGCTTTGAATGTGGTGATCTAGGACACTTCATCGCCGACTGCCCCAAGCGCAATGGATACAAGAAGGGCACCGATGGCAGCTTCCACGACTCCGGCAAGCATGAGAACCCTTCCTTCAACAAGGGCAAGCCGAAGACCCGGTTCTTCAAAAAGGCCCTGAAGGACTACTGGCGAGAGAACAAGAAGCGCGACAAGGCCTTCTTCGCCGAGATGGAGAAAAGCTACTCCAAGCGGTCCACGTCCTCTTCCTCTTCATCGAGCTCAAGCGATGAGGAGATCGCCATCAGGAAGGGGAAGGACAAGGATGATCCGGCGGGCCTCTGCTTCATGGCTTTCGGGGACAAGCCGAAGAGCCGCTCACACCAGCGCCGAAGATCCCGTAGGAGCTTCTGTTCAATGGCTCTTGGGGATAGAGAAGAAAAGATCTCCTCCGACGACTCCGACGACGACGACAGCAAGGTATCATCTTATGAGCGTGAAATTGTTGATTTACTTGAGAGCAATCGTCAGGAGTTGAAGTATCGGGAAAAACTACTTAGGGGGGCTAAGAAGAGGATAGATGAGTTAGAAAGTGAGCTTGCCGTGGCCAACGGCAGAATTGAGAGTCTATCTTCTTCTCCTTGCTTGGGTAATAGTAGTGAGTGCCCGAAGTGTGAGGTGCTTCTGTGTGACCTGTCGACTCTGAAGTCCAGGTACACAGAAAGGGTTGATGAGAGGGACGCTTTGGCCATTGAGCTTGAAAGCGCTCAGCTGGAGCTGAAAGATGCTCAAGCCACTGTCGTCGCACCCTGTGTTGAGTGCCCATCTCATCTAGCTGCCTTAGCTGAGCTGAAATCCAAGGGCAATGAGCATTTGGGTGATTTAGAGAGGTTGAGAGCTGAGCTTGCGCAGAATAGGCTAGAGCTTGAGACATTGTCAGTTCCACCCACTGTCTGTGAGAACTGCCTGTCTCTTAGAATGGAGTTGATTAAGCTAAAAGCCGGGAAGTCTGTCCGAATAGAGAGTGAGTGTGAGACCTGCTTGTCTCAGGTGGAGGTTCTAGCTTCCTTGAGAGAGGAGCTAGCAGATTCTCAGAATGAGAACTTTTACCTCCGTTCTATCCTGAGTTGGATCAGTGCCAGAGAGCCACAGCTTGGCATGATGATCCAGCAGTTCAAGAGGCAGGATGGGTTTGGGGTAGGTTACACCTACACCAAGGCTGACTTTGAGAGTGCCATCAGCCGGGCAGTGGAGTGGAGTAAAATGACTCTAGAACAGAGGTATCCCAAGACTCACTCCACTGAGACCTCCCAGGCTTGTCAGCCCAAGGATGGAGTGATTCATGAACCACCTAAAGCTCCACCCAAGAAACCTATCTGGGTTCCAAAGCCCAAAAATCTCCACACTTCTCTTGACTCTCTTCCTGGACCCTCTCAGCCCAAGAAGACCACACCAAACACTACCAAGCCCAAGAATCCTAAACCTCAACAACTTCCCAAGAAGCCCACCTATCATTGTGAGTACTGTCAGAGAGAAGGGCATCTTGTGGAGTTCTGCTTCAGGAGGAAGCGGGTTGAGAGAGCAGAGAGGGCTCGTAGTGATCAGGAGCAGTTCTACCAGCAGGGAGGTAGACTGTGTGTTCCTCGACGCGGGGAGAGGCTGGAGGCTAGGCCGCGTCGTGTAGGTGGTGGTAGAGGAGACGGCTTTCTTGCCTGTGCTCCAGTTGGTGGTGTTCGTTCCGGCAGAGTTCCAGACCGTGTTGGCTATGGTTCTGGACCTCGTGGTCGCAGGGTTAGGAAGAACCAAGGACCGCGCTTTGAGCCGCGTTTTGGTCCAAACTCTTTTGATGGTTTTCGCTTTCCATCTTTTGAGCAGATGGCTCGACACTGGTTTAGCTCTTTTGCTAAACCTGGTGCCGGACCATTTGCTCCCACTTACAAACACTAATTGTGCAGGACCGGGGACTGGAGGATGTTTGGATCATGGACTCAGGATGCTCTCGCCACATGACGGGACATCGCAGATGGTTCTCCAGTCTCACTCCCCCGAGCTCCAAAGAGTACATCACATTCGGGAACAGCGGTCAAGGGAAAGTAAGTGGCATAGGCTCAATTAGCATTTCAGATCATTTCTCTTTGAAGAATGTTGCTTTGGTTAAAAATTTGAACTTTAATTTGATTTCTGTTTCGCAACTTCTTGAGGATGGTTTGGAAGTGCGGTTTAAGAAGGGCAATTCTTCTGTGTTTGATTCTAGAGGGTCTTTGTTTTGCCAGATCTTACCTTTCGGTAAGGTTTTTCGGATTGACTTCTCTAGTTCTTTTGGCCCTTCTCGCTGTTTAATTGCTGGATCCTCCTCTGAGCTCTGGAAGTGGCATAGGAGGTTAGGCCATTTGAGTTTTGACCTGCTAGTCAGGTTGAGCTCTATGGACCTCATCCGAGGATTGCCCAAGCTTAAGATGGAGAAGGATCTGGTTTGCCATCCCTGTCGTCACGGGAAAATGGTTGCCGCTTCTCACGCACCTGTGACTCAGGTGATGACTTCGTATCCGGGCGAGCTATTACATATGGACACTGTCGGTCCAGCTCAGGTACGCTCAGTCGGTGGGAAGTGGTATGCACTTGTGATTGTTGACGATTTTTCTCGATTCTCTTGGGTTTTCTTTTTGGAGTCTAAGGATGAAACTTTTCATTTTGTTCATGACCTGATTTTGAAGCTGAAGAATGAGAACAATGGTCGTATGCGAGCAATTCGCTCCGACAACGGCTCTGAGTTCAAGAACTCTCAGTTCGTCAGCTTTTGTAGTGATCAGGGTCTTGACCATCAGTTTTCTGCTCCTTACACTCCCCCACAGAATGGCGTTGTGGAACGAAAGAACCGCACGCTAGTCGAGATGGCCAGGACGATGCTCGATGAGCATAGGACTCCTAGGCGCTTTTGGGCTGAAGCCATGAACACGGCTTGCTATCTGGCCAACCGCATTTTTCTTAGAGCTTACCTTGGTAAGACCTCATATGAGTTGCGGTTTGGCAGACAGCCCAAGGTGAGCCACTTGCGAGCGTTTGGCTGCAAGTGCTTTGTGCTCAAGAAGGGAAGGCATTTGGACAAGTTTGAGTCTCGTTGCTGGGACGGAGTCTTTCTTGGTTATGCATTGCATTCTCGAGGTTTCCGTGTTTGGAACCTCGAATCCCAGCAACTTGTCGAGACTTGTGAGGTTTCTTTTGATGAGTCCTTGCCTTCTTTAACTCCTTCTTTTGAGCTTTCTCGTGACGGTGAGCTCGGAGAGTCCATCTTCGAGGAAGATGAGGATACTCCAACTGCTAATGAGGGTGGGCCTTCTGCACCTCCTGCAGAGCCCACACTTTCTGAGACTTCGACTGAGGACGAGGGCAGACCTCTGATCACTTCTTCCACTTCGATCGAGCCCCCTCAGTTGAGTCCAGAGGTGCCAGCTACTGACTCCGGTGAGGTGACTTCAGAGCACCAGGGATCCCGAGCAGTTCAGCGTGATCACCCCTCAGAGCTCATCATCGGTGATGTGTCTACAAGAACTTTGCGATCGTTTGTTGACTCTCTTGCTGTGTTTGCTGAATCTGCTTTTGTTGCATCTTTTGAGCCCAAAGACATTTCTCATGCTCTTTCTGACTCGAACTGGATTAATGCCATGCAAGAAGAGCTTGAGAATTTTGTCCGCAATCGGGTTTGGACTCTATTAGAGCTACCACCAGGATGCAACCCCATAGGCACCAAGTGGGTGTTCAAGAACAAGCAAGGTGAAGATGGGGTTGTGGTGCGCAACAAAGCTCGACTAGTTGCCCAGGGTTTCTGCCAGAAGGAAGGTATTGATTTTGAAGAAACCTTCGCTCCTGTTGCCCGTCTTGAGTCCATTCGTATTCTTCTAGCTTTTGCCGTTTCAAAGGGTTTTAAGCTTTTTCAAATGGATGTTAAGAGTGCTTTTCTGAACGGGTACATAGAAGAGGAGGTTTATGTTAGGCAACCCCCCGGTTTTGAGAACCCTAAGTTTCCTCGACATGCTTTTAAGTTGCACAAAGCTTTATACGGGTTGAAGCAAGCCCCCAGGGCTTGGTATGATCGGTTAAAGCAATTTTTGTTGGGGAAGGGCTTTGTGATGGGTTCTGTGGACAAAACTCTTTTCTTGCTCAGAGATGCTTTAGATTTTTTATTTGCTCAGATTTACGTGGACGATATTATCTTTGGCGGTACTACTGATTCTCTTGTGTCCAAGTTTTCTGAGCAAATGCACAGTGAGTTTGAGATGAGCCTCATGGGTGAGCTCAAGTACTTCTTAGGGCTCCAGATCAAGCAGACCAAGGACGGCACCTTCATCCACCAAGGTAAGTACACTCGTGATATGTTAAAGAAATTTGACTTTGGTGGTGAATTGAAGTCGCAGATGACCCCGATGGGCACTTCTGGGGGTCTGGACAAGGACGAGAGCGGTGTCAAGGTCAATGAGAGAGAGTTTCGAGGGATGATCGGTTCGCTGCTGTACCTAACGGCAACAAGGCCAGATATACAGTTCGTCGTGGGACTTTGCGCGCGTTTTCAGTCTTCACCACGCACGTCTCACCGGCAGGCTGTCAAGCGCATTTTTAGGTATCTTACTTATGCGCTTGATCTTGGTCTTTATTATTCAGCATCATCATCTCTTGATTTATCTGGCTTTTCGGATGCCGACTTTGGTGGGTGCCGGTTGGATCGCAAGTCGACTTCCGGTACTTGCCAGTTTCTTGGTTCATCTCTTGTCTCTTGGTCTTCTCGAAAGCAATCTGGAGTTGCTCTTTCGACCACAGAGGCTGAGTACGTAGCTGCTGCTAGCTGCTGCTCACAATTGGTTTGGATGATTTCCACTCTACGAGATTTTGGGTTGTTCTTTCCTACCAGAGTTCCATTGTTTTGCGACAGCACCAGTGCTATTAGTGTAGGGAAAAACCCGTGTCTCCATTCAAAAACCAAACATATTGATGTGCGCTTTCACTTCTTGCGGGATCAATATGAGAAAGGTGTCATTGACCTTGTTCATGTTGATACCCATCATCAGTTGGCTGACATCTTCACCAAACCCCTAGATCAGTCTACCTTTGAGCGTTTACGAGGGGATTTGGGTGTTGTGTATCCTTTCTAGGATATTTTGCGTCAGTTTTCCTTCTTCTTTACTCTTTTCTTGAGTCTTTATGTGTGTGTTCATATCTTGCATATTCACATATCACACCTTTGAGCTTGCTTCTGTTATATGATTGAACTGCTTTACTTATTCTAGCTAGTACATGCTTTTGATTACTTGTCAATGATCATGCTTTGGTTCAGTTCACTTGATATGTCTGATATCTGTCATATGCATGGCTTTTATGCTTTAAACTTGAAAACTTAATCACCATTGCTTCTGGTAACTAGCATGTGTAGGCTGAGTGCTTTTGCTATCTGTTACATGCCTTGTAGCTAGTTCATCACATAGATGCAGATATGCAACTTGGACATCTTTATGATTTAACATGGAAAATGAGCCATAAAAATGATAAAAATCAAAAATGAATAAAAATTCCATGCCTTTTTATGCTTGAGTTGAAAAGATCCAAGTGGGTTTGCTTTGTCGCATTGCATTGTTCTGGATTGCTTACCATAGCACGTTGGTATGAACTAGGACAGTGTAGTGTATGCCAAGACCAATGTCTTAAGCTTCTGATGGTCCAGTTCTGGCCTAGGCTTGACTTGGTCGGTTAGCATAAGGTTTGACATGCAAATAACCCTTGGCAGAAATGAAAAAGGAAAATTGAAAAAGTCTGAACATTTAAAAGATAACAAGTTTGTTGTAGCACTTTGTTTTGGACAATGCTTATCTTGGTAGATATCAGTTAGCTTCTGCATCTCATGCTTTACCTTGCTTGTTAACTGGAAAATGTGGTGATGCCTTTGTTTGCCAAAACTGAAAAATGCGTGCTAATGACTTTCTTTAGATATCATCTGTTGCACTGATCATGCCATGTGACTTAGACAGTGTCTCTTTTGCTATACTTGTTAGATGCTGTAATTGCAGTCAATCATATCTGAGAAGCATGCTTTCTTCACTCCACCTGCACCCCAGTTGCATTCACTGCATATTTGAGGGGGAGTTGCTTTTCAGGGGGAGTCTGTGTCTCTTTTTGAGTGCTTGATGAGTTCACTTGTCAACAAGGGGGAGAAAATTTGGGATCAGAGTTTAAGGGGGAGTTCTTACTCTGTTGATATCCTTGTTATTCTGAAATCGCACTCATTTTGAGCTTTTTCGTTTTGGTTAACCATAATGACCGTTTCTTGCTTCTGTTTGGCTTTTGGTCATTAGGGTTAAACTTTTACCTTATTTCTCTTCTTCTTTGTTTTCTTGTATTTTGTTTTCGTGTTTCCACATTTGTTCGCAGGTGCTGAAGAGCCGAGAAAAGAGGAGTGTTGACAATGCACTCATCAAGGGGGAGATTGAGGAGCCATGCTGAATAGTGTGGGCCTCATGGCTCCAGAAGTGATGAGTCATTGTCAAAGATAGTCAAAGAGGACTGAAGAAGAGAAGAGATCTGCTGTTTCATGGGCCGCGTGTGACTCAGGTACACGGGCAGCAAGCGACTGTCGGGCAGAGGAGGCTGCGAAGTCGGGCTGGCCCAATCCGGGTACATGGGCCAGAAGCAGTAGAAGACCCACTGGGCTGTTGACCAGGAGTGACTCAGGTACACGGGCGGTGAGCGATTGCCGGGCTGAGAGAGCTGCGGAGTCGGGCCGGCCCAATCCGGGTACCTGGTGCAAAGTCGGTGGAGGCTTTGTCAGTTTCAGCGCAAAACTGACAACCGCCGATCTTGTATCCGACTGTCCAGAAGAGAGGCCGTAGTCGCTATGAAAACTTAGCTTCCGGATAAGTCATCTGTATCTCTAGGCCCACATTCAGTCAGTCATGTCTGTAAAAATACCTAAGGGCAGTAGAGTCTTTTCCTGTATTCTTGAGTCTGTAAAAACCCTAAGGGGCTGGTAGAATATTCCTAGTGTTGGGCTGCCTATAAATAGGACCTCAATCCCTAGGGTTTGGACTACCCTTCCAGAATTCACTTTTTAATCCATTGGGTCACTTTGCCTCTCACGCTCTCTCTCTCCTATGTGCGCCGCCAGGCATTGGTTCATCCCTTTTTGCCTTGCATTTATTTTGCTCCTGTGAGATTAATTTCTTTGTTGGTTGTTGAGGTGTGTGCATTGATTCCCCTGCTACAAGAAGCTTCGGTTCGTTGTGCTGGTTGATTTTATTCCTGAGGTTGTGTCTCTGTTGCGTGTGTTCTTCGTGAGAAGTAGTACTAGTTCTTGCTGTTGCAAGTAGTACTGCTACTGTAGCTACAGTATTTGCTGCCAGCCTTTTTACTTTCTACCGCACAGCTTTTTGATCGAAGCAGACTGGATTGAATGCCTTTTTGACTATTTTCTGTAGAAGCCATCATCTTAGTTTCGAAGCCCCTCAGCTCCGAGAGGCAGGCTTCGAACGTTTACCCTCAGAGGCTTCGTTCGAACTTCGGACTGCATTTTTGTTTTTTGTATGTCTGGCTTCGAAGTATTCTTAAAAACTGTCAGCATCTCTACGTCGAACGTCTGTGCGAAGGTGCTCCGACTTGAGCCCTTCGAAGTCCTCACTTCGACGGGTTTCGAAGTTGTCTTCGGAGCTTGTTCCTCTGATAGACTTCGCTTTATTCTCTCTGACGCATATCAGCCTTCGCCTTTCAGTTCGAAGCTCACTCCTTTCGAAGGTAGAGCTTAGGCTTCGAATTTGGTTTTCTGTTGTGTGACAGGCTTCATTTCTTTGTCCGAAGGTTGTCTATTTGTGTGTTGTGTTCGAAGTTTTCTATTCGAAGGTTCTTGCTCCGAAGCACTCAGTTCGAAGCTGTGTTCGAAGCCTTGTCTTCGAAGTACATACTTCGAACCAGGCTCCGACATTGTCATACTTCGCTTCGAAGTATACTTCGCTGCTTGCCACTTCGAACTAGGCTAGACCGTGACACCTTCGGCATCTCGGACAGGCTTCGTCACCAACTTCCGAAGCAGGCTTCGACCAGCGAAGCAGGCTTCGACAAGCTTCGAACAGGAGACAAATTTGGACAGTAACTTCTCTTTTCACCTTACATATACTTAGATTATTTCTTTGGGAAGTTTAGGCATGTTATACAGTGTTCATCTGCCTAGTTGCACTTCTTTAATAATTCTCTGTTTAACATCAATTGCTTCTAGGATAGATACCCTTAGACTTAGGCCTTCTGTTCATATTCTGCTTCTTAGTCTTTTGAGGTGTGTTGGGTGTTGGGAACAGGCCATTGATTCGAAAGAATTTTTAAGGCGTCCATTCACCCCCCCTCTGGTCGCTACTTTCGGTCCTACACGCTGCGCTCTGGCCCTTCTCCCAATGAAGACGATCAAAGAGCCTTGTCAATGCTCCCCTCCTAGCTCCTTTTCTAGAGCGAAGGACCGGGCTTCAGACTCTGCTAGAACCTTTGGCTCGAGCTAATCGCGAAGTCGCGGAGACTAACTTGGTGGCTATACTTGGGGAAGTCAAGGGGTCAGAGTTTGATGCAGCCTTGGAGCGGGCAGCATATCAGGTACGAAGTAGCTACAATAACAGAGTTAGTTTTAACTTGTAAATAGTTTAATCACATTGCTTTTTCCTTCGTAGCAAATAGTCTTGGCTCGAGCTGCAGCTGTTTCTAACGAGCGGGAATGCAATCGTCTTAAGGAGAAGATAACTACCCTCCAAGGGAGTCTTGACAGCTCTGAAATTCGAACTTCCAGCTTGGATGAGATGGTAGCAGCGTAAAGGAAATCCAGACTTAGTCTGGAAGCTGCTAATCGAAAGTTCGAAGCTGAACAAATCGTGCTTCGGGCTGAAGTAGAGAAACTGCGAACGGAGCAAGCGACCACGGGGGCCGAGCTGGTCAAGCTCCGGGAGGAGAAGGCAAAGTTAATGGAAGAGGCCAACAACTTGCTCGGTCAGAAGAACTCCTTGGTTACGGAGGCAACCACGCTATCTTCTTTGATAGACAAACTGTCTTCATCAAGGGATATTTTGTCCGAAGACAGGGTGAAGTCCGAGAAGGTGGCTATTCTGGGAGCCTTGGAATATTTTGGTACTTCTTGGACCTTACCTTCAACTGGTGGCGTCCCTCTGCTTCGAAGATTGAAAATGATCCAAGCAGCAACGAAGATGATGAAGACGGCGGGTATTCTGTATGGAGAAATCTCCGGCCAAGTAGCTGCTCTAGGAGTACTTCGCTACTACGAAGATCTAGGGCTATCTGTAGCACCAGACTCAGGGGCGGCTCCCATTACTTTCGACGACAACCGACTCTTAAACCCTTTCGATGACGTAGTTGCAGCTTGGCAAGCCTTCCAAGCATCTTGGAGAGCCAAAGGTCAATTAGCGATCAAGACTTGGATTGATGAAAGACTTCGCCAGAAGCAAGCACGGTCGCAAGCTTCGAGCAGCCAGCCCCCACCAGACCCAAAGGTCTAGTTTTGTTTAGGGCTCCGAATATGTAAAAATTTATGCTTTTATCTTTTATGAATGAAAAGACTTATTTGGAAAAAAATTTAGGCTTCTCGACCTTTTATGGATGATCTCGAAGTGCTCGAGGTTAACGAAGAACTTCGCCTGCTATGGGCTACCTTCGAAACCTTAAGACCTCACAAATGCCCTCGATTTTTGATTCCTCGAGAAGGCTCTAGCGTAATTGCGCCCGAAATATACAAAGATATATTATCTTACATTAAAGAGGAGGAAAAAGAAGTTAACTTGGAAACTTCATCTTCTGAAGACATTGAATGGTCCGAAGAAGAAAATATTGTTGAAGAACAAGTAAAGAAAAAACCTGAACAACTTTGAAGCTGGGAAAGAAGCCCCGAGCGACTTCGAACTTGGGATGAACTTCAGCATGAACAAAAGGATTTCTGAGCTTCAAAAGGAGGAAGAAGAGTTAAACGTAAAATTATTAAAACTCCTGGCTCCAAAACTAGTCATTCTAACTTTAGCGGTAGTTCTAGGGATCAAAGAGGTCTTCGTTTCCTTCTCGGTATAGATACAGACTTTTCATGATGTAATGTAATCTGTTTGAATGATAAAGATTAAAGTTTCAAAATTGTCTCCCTACTTCCCAGACCCTCGTTGGGTGTAAGCCACTTCGAAATTCGTTGAAGGTGGTTACGCGCAATGAAAATAACTTTAGTTAGGACTACAATTTTGGAGGATCAGAGCCCCTTAACAACTTAGAGATTGACTAAGATCTCAAAAAATGTCTTTGACTACTCGGAGTCTGAAAACTAGTAACTTAGTACCTTTTTGTTTGAATGTAGTCACTTCGGACTCTTTTTTCGGATACCTTAGCATCCAAAACAATTGGTCGCTTTGGACTCTTTTTACAGACGTTCTAAGCTATTATCTCAAAGTCTGTTTTGTTTGGCCTCCTTCGGCTCTTTTTGCGAATGCTATCAAACTAGTGGCTCGGAATTCGCACAGTGGTCTCCTTGGACTCTTTTTATGGATGCTTTCAAGCCGGAGCCTGGAATCCGTATCATTTGGTCTCCTTGGACTCTTCTTACGGATGCTTTCAAGCCGGTGGCTTGGAATCCATTTTTCTGTGACTTTCCCACCTCGTCGGAAGCTTCGAACTAGTGGTTCGAAGTCCGCAAAATTGGTTCAAATGAATGACACTTCCCTCACAGCCAACTTTGTTCCTCCAGTGTGTCCACTAGAAGTATGAAGTGTTTGAGAGGTAGGCATTATCTGAACCATGAACTTTATTTATTCAAAAGGTGTTTACAGATGATTACAAGGAGCCCCTATGCAAAATATCGCTTTAAGTGCTCCACATGCCAGGCATGCTTTAACTCTTCGCCTTCTAAATTAGCTAGTTTAAAAGAACCAGAGCGTCCTGAACGTAGAATGATATATGGACCTTCCCACTTATTTCCTAATTTCCCTGGTGCTATGACGCTTCGCAACACTAAGTGACCTGGTTTAAGTTCATTGAGCTTAACCTTCGGATCATACCAAGTCTTCGTTTGTTGTTGATATTTTGACAAATTAGCCACAGCTCAAAGCCTTGTCTCTTCTGTTAAATCAAGCGAAGCTTGCCTTTCTCCTTCTATTTTAGGTTCGGTGGTGCAAAAAGATCCTCCTTTAAGCTCTGTCAATGTCATAGCTTCATCTCCGAATAATAATCTGAAAGGAGTAAAACATGTGGACCTTGTTTGAGTGGTCCGAATGGACCATAAAATCTTCGGGAGTTCTTCGGCCCACAGCCCCTTTGCTAACCCTACTATTCTTTGATTCAGCCCTGATAGAATATTACCATTAGCCCTTTTGATAGCTCAGTTAGACTGAGGATGGCGCACAGCTGCAAAGCTTATTTGTATGCCAAGATCTTCGCAAAACTTCTTGAAGGGCTCTGCATCAAACTGTGTCCTATTGTCGACTGTGAGCTGTCGAGGCACTCTGAATCTGCATATAATATTCTTCCAAAAGAACTTTTGTACATTATTCGAAGTGATAGCTGTGAGGGGTTCTGCTTCGATCCACTTGGAAAAATACTCAATGGCTACCACTACGAATTTCAGATTTCCTTTTGCTACTGGGAAGGGGCCAATAAGATCCATGCCCCATATGGTCATGGGCCAAACTGGAGCAATGACATGAAGAGTCGTTGGCGGACGATGACTTTGTCTTCCCATCCATTGACAACCTTGGCAAGTGCGGACTAAGCTCTCCGCATCAGCCACTATTGTAGGCCAATAAAGCCCATGGCGAAGTGTTTTTCCTGCTAAAGCTCGGGGGGGCAGATGGCTACCACAAAGGCCTTCATGAATTTCTCGGAGTATCTCTTGACCTTCTGCTTGAGATATACATCGGAGTAGAGAATACCGTTGATTACATGATAATTCTGAACTCTTAGCTTCAGCCTCAAAAGATGTGGTCCTTCAGGCAAATTTGCTTCACCTTGCAATAACTCCATGACTGAACTCCGCCAGTCGGTGCTTGGAATGCAAAGAACCTCCGTAGGAGGAATTTGTGGCACCGAAGGCGAAGTCAGCTCTTCGTAAAAGGCTCCTTCTGGAATATTCATAGCTCTGGCTGCAGTTTTTGCTAAGGTATCAGCTTGCACATTTTCAGCTTTTGGTATACTTCGGATGGAAATCCCTTTGAATGTTGCTTCGATCTTATGGATCTCTTCCAAATATTTTGCAAGCTGCGGATGACGGACTTGAAAACTTTTATCAATGTGCCCTTCTACAATTTGAGAATCTGTTTTAATAACAACTCTTGTAGCACCCAAAGCACGCGCTTTTCGAAGTCCTAACAAAATTCCTTCATACTCCGCTATATTATTGGTGGACTTAAAGTTGAGCCTTGCGGAGTACATTGCTCTTTGCCCTGAAGGCAAAATTATTACTGCTCCGATGCCTACTCCAGACGCTTGAAAAGCTCCGTCGGAGTATATGGTCCAAATTCCTTCATTTGATTCCTCCAGAGCCCATATTGCAGATGGAGTCCACTCTGCCACAAAATCTGCCACCACTTGCGACTTGATTGTTGTCCTTGCTACGAAGGAGATGCCGAAGGGTGCTAACTCAATAGCCCATTTTCCAATTCTTCCCATATAATCTTTGCTTCGGAGCATATCTCCCAAAGGATATGAAGTTGGTACAATTACATTATGTGCTAGAAAATAATGTCATAATTTCCTTGAAGCCATTATCAGAGCATAAGTGAACTTCTCAAGCTCAGAATATCTTGTTTTGTCTCCAGATAAGGCTTCGGATACAAAATAGACTGGATGCTGCACCAACTTCCCATTGAAATCAACTTCTCTGTCAAGGACAGCACTGACAGCGGAGCCAGTAGCTACAAGGTAGAGGAGTAGGGTTTCATCTGCAACGGGCACAGTGAGTGTAGCGAGGTTGCTGAGATAATTTTTAATATCATCAAAACTCTTTTGACACTCTGGTGTCCATGCAAAATCTTCGGACCCTTTCAATGCTTTGAAAATAGGCAAGCTTCGTTCTGTGGATCTTGCTAGAAATCTGCTAAGTGCTGCTAGACGGCCAGTCAGCTTTTGTACCTGCTTTAAATTTTCCGACAGAGCCATCCTTTGCAATGCAGTTATTTGAGTAGGGCTAGCTTCAATCCCTCTACTCGAAACTAGATACCCTAACAACTTCCCAGCCTGAGACCCGAAGATACATTTTTTGGGGTTAAGAGGAACTCCACATGCCCGAAGGCTCTCAAATGTTTCTGCTAAGTCTAGGCTATGTTGGTTCTTTAAAGCACTCTTTATTACAATATCATCCATATAGGCTTCTACATTGCGGCCTATTTGATGATCTAGAGCTTTAGCAATTAACCTTGAAAAGGTTGCCCCAGCATTTCTTAAGCCAAAAGGCATTCTTACATAGCAGAAGACTCCCGAAGGAGTTACAAAGCTTGTTTTGATTTCATCTTCGCGCTTTAACCAGATTTGATGATAGCCAGAATACGCGTCGAGGAAGATTAATAACTCTGAACCAGCAGTGGAATCAACTAATTGATCAATTTGGGGCATGGGATAGGGGTCACGTGGGCATGCTTTATTCAAAGATGTAAAATCAATACACATGCACCACTTCCCGGAGGATTTTTTCCTGACGAAGACCGAATTAGCTAACCACTCCGTATGAGCTAATTCTCTGATGATCCCAGCCTTCAGTAATTTCTCCACTTCTGTTTTAGCAAGGATGGCTCTTTCTATGGATAACTTCCGAAGTCCTTGTCGAATAGGTTGAACCCTCGGGTTCACAAGCAAGCTACGCTCAATGATATCAGACCAAGCAAAGACATCCAAATTTTCTTCAACTACTTTTTCTAACAAAGTAGCGATTTCTGGAGACAAATCTTTGCCAAACTGAAAAGAATAGTCTTTGTCATCTTTTACAATAACCTTTGTTATGATTTCTCCGTCGGGGCTGGGTCTTGGGAAGGATTTTTTTGAAGATTCGCCTGAAGTAGAGATATCCTCCGAATTTCCTTGTACATTATTCACTTGTCTCGGGTCGAGAGGGGGGCCATGACCATATTCTGCTCTTCGCGCAGTGGCTTGATCTCCGAAGACAGTGAGTACTCCCGCTTGCGTGAGCGTCTTCGTACATAAATAGTTTTGATACGCCATGGCTCCGAACTGATTTAACATGCCCCTTCTGAAGATAACATTATATGCATAAGGGGCATCTACAACATCGAAGATTACCTCCTCCATCCTTGCCAGGAGCCCCTCTTCGAAAGCAACCTCCAGACCTATCTGGTCGAGGGCATCAAGAGGAGGTCCTACGAAGCCTTGTAGGGGATGAGCTACGGGGAGGAGATGATTCTTGGAGATATAGAGCTGATCGAAGGCTTGAATGAAGATGATATCTACTGAACTCCCTCCGTCAATCAGCACTCTCCAGACTTTAGTCCCTACTATATCGGCAGTAATAACAAGGGGATATGCATGTGGAAACTTTATGCCATCTACATCATCTGCAGAGAAAGATATCGACACATGGGACCACTAGGGCATGGCAGCTGTAGACGAAGAAGTTCCAATATGGCCTACTTCCTGGACATATTCTCTTCATTGTCTCTTCGACATACTGCCGAGGGTCCCTCCTCTGGAAATGGGGAGGACTACTCTTTTGCCCCGATCTTGGCCATCTTCTTGCTTCGGAGGTGGCATAATATTGATCACCGGAGGTTGTCTTGTGGGGTCGAAGTTGTCTACATGTGCCACAGCTTGCATAGGCTCCAGACGTGCCTCGGAAGGGACTCGGTCAGTAGTGCCTCGACCAGAGGTCCTTTCAAGGTACTCGCCTCTTAAAGCGAGTATAGACTTGCACGCATTAGTAGCATGACTCCAATTTTCACCATGAACGCAGCAGAAGAAGGCCTGGCCTTTGCCAACCGGCTTCCCTAGCAGTCTCCAGCCGCCGGTCTTGCTTCCCGAAGCTTGTGGATTTCTAGGGGCAAATTTCTATGGAGGAGCAATGTTCAGGACTTCGGAGCGAGGATGCTTTTTCCCCTGACGCCTGTCATGCTGGACATCGATGTTAGACCCCTGTGAAGGTGTTGAAGTCTTCACTTCTAGCTTGACTTCTTGCAGGATTGATGGAGTTGAAGTTGTTCTTCGGAGCCATCCTTCTTCCGACCTAGCATATTCTTCAAAATAGGCCATCAGCTGTGCTACATAATATATCTGTTTCCGATGAAGTTTATCAAGGAGGCCCGCATGGGTAACTCCCTCTCGGGCTGCATCAACAACGGACGACGTAGACAGCCCACGTATTTGCGACTTCGTATGAGCGAAGCTCTTGAAAAATTGTCTCAAAGTTTCCCCAGGTAGCTGCTTCACCTGGAAAAGACTTACCGTAGACATAGGGGGTACAAAGGTACCTTGAAAGTTACTTATAAACTTTCTCCTTAACTGCTCCCAGGTTCTAATTGATCCTGACTTCAAGGACCAGAACCAACACAAAGCTACCCCTTCGAGAGCAAGGGGGAAACACTTGGCCATGGTGTCTCGGACTCCTCTACTGGCCTCAATTGCCAAAGTATACGAACGGGAGAACTCTCCCGGATCCTCTTCTCTGGAGTACTTACAGAGCTTCGAAGTTTTAAACTTAGGGTCGAAGCGCACTTTCTGTAACTCAGGATGCAGCGGAGACTCGCTATCGAAGGAAGCGTTCTCTGGGGCTTCGGGATAAAGAAGAGATACGTCGTCTTGAAGCACTTCGGGAATGACCGGGGTGGCCTAAGAACGAATCCTATCTGTGGCTTCTTGCCTCCACCTCACCACTTTAGCTTGGAGACGGGCCATCTGGGTCGCCATGTCGCCAACACTGTCTTCATTTCTTCCGGAAGGATCTTCCGGGTCTTGAGAACTATACATATTAGTTCGAAGCACAGTCAGAGTTGGAGGAGGGACTCCATCTGGCCGAAGCATAGATGGAGTTGGAGGGACTCCGTATGCTCGAGGAATAGAATTCCCTTCAGGGGTCTGAGGTGGAGGAACTACTGAAGATCCTCCGACCTCGACTGTATTCAAAGATCTTGCTCCGGAGGTCCGGGGGGACCTCTGAGTAGGACTACCACCTGAACTCCGCTTAGGAGGCATGGTTCTAAGAGCTTGGTAGAGAACGAAGTTTTTTGAACTAGGTTCCCCACGGACGGCGCCAACTATTGGCGTAAAAGATTACGCTAACAGGTTTGCGGAGATTAAGAACTAACAAACGAAGTGTTTGTAAAGCGGACTATTTCAAGCCTCTGAATTGGATAATAGCTCGAAGTAGTTCGAAGTTGAGTATTGAATAACTGAGTCTTCGATCCTTATTACAGGGTAAGAAGGGGGGTATTTATAGGTAAAAATATTAAGGAAAAGACATTTTTACCCCTCAATTACAACCGACATAGTGGAAACTATTCGGTACCCCTAATAGGGTTAAAATAGTAAAAGACTAATCTAATCAGAAAGAAGATAAGTCTTCCATCCTCGCTGGCAGTTAAGCTCTCTAAAGATTCAACTTTCAAAGTCATACTCCGAACAGAAGTCCGCATGGATTCTTCGAGCTTGATCATGTACTAAGCCGGAGTTAATACTGGAACTTCGGTTTAGTAGATTGGCTTTGTCTTATTGCTGTAGAGACCCTGAGGATGAAGTATTTTCCCCCAACAGGTGCTAACACATCGGCGTGAGATCAATCTCATCCCTGTACGTGTGAACTCCATAGAGGTGCTGCTCGAATAGCGGTACTCGTGGGCTTCTTTATGTGGATATCGTGGGACTTCGCCGATTGGATTGTCGGGGAATGGATGGAGCGAGACAAGGATAAACGAGAACGCATTTTCCCAACATCTTCTTTCGTTGCACTAGCGTGTCTCGCGTTAGAAGGTAATGATTCATAATCTCTCACACGCATGGTTCCATGGTTTAGAGACAAAATTTTTGAAATTATCGGCTAGCGTAGCTTTCCTGTGTCCCAACGATTAAAACAATTCATTCCCTATGGTTATTGTGGTTAGTGTGTTTTGATATTTTAGGACACAACAATAAGCAAACATGCTAGGCCAAAACGCTGTCCTCGTAGGAGCGAATTAATGACATCATTAATGTCAGTAATTGAAGGATTGTGGATTAGGCAGCCAGTGAAAATGATGCTTTAGGGGCCAATTGAATTGCCATTGAAAGATGGAAATGAATTAGTGTAACTTAAAGAGCAAGGTTTACTGTGGTCGCTGGCTAATTTAACACCCTTCAGTAACGACTAACGAGTGCAGTAAGTAATTTAGTTTGCCGTCAGAAAAGCAGATCACTTGGTGTTCACTTCATTATAATTTGCATATAAAGAATAGAAACTGAACCACACAACAAAATCTTCAGTTTTCAAAACTTGCAAGGTAATTGCATCGTGAGCTTTCCATTGTCTATAATGATTATTTCAAAAAAAAAAAGAATGCTAATGAGGAATAACACTATGCTGTGCAATCTAAAGAGATAACCTGAAAGGCAACTGGTTAAAACTGAACTCGTGATGTCCTGACGAAGATGCAGCACAGACCTTGTGTTTCTTAATTATACGCTCCTTCAGACTATAGATTTAGGGTCCGTTTGGTTCGATAGATGTCCCTGATGGAATAGGTCATCTCATCCAGTCAGTTGTTTGGGTAGAGGGTGAAGGTGGATGGGATGACCACCGAAGATGAATATTCCTTCAATATGCTGAATGAAGGGATTCGTGAAAATTTTCTGGGGATGAGCCCATCCAATATTGGATGAGATGACGTGTCGTTGCCTAATTGGTTGTAACACATTTAATTTTACGTTTATAAATATCCAAACGTTTTTTACTCCCAAATCATTTATCCAGATTATAATCTAATTACATTATTATATTGATTACAATTTAATCTATAAAATAAGATCTCGATCTCATATGATTATATTTTTGTTAAAAAAAATATATTTGATAATAGTGGGTCCCACAAAATTTTAGCTCATCTCATCCAAGTTATACACTTAACCAAACAAAAAATTCTCATCTTATCCATCCAACCAAACATCTCACATGTATCGTGCCTTAATGAAAGATGGCTTTTCTTTCTTAAAGAAACTAAACAAATGGAGGTACAACAACAACAATTTTCACACCCCCAGTCGGAGTTATGAAAATTTCGTAATAATTTTGGAGGATAGGAAACACCACTCTTATTGGATGTGGGATTTCCAATCCTGCGATTAACTTAATTGGTTAATGGACTTGTCAAACGTAATTTTAACTATCAAATATATGTTGTTTTGTTAATTTGTGTGTATGTATGGCACAATTTTAGCAGTGGGGGTAGCATTGGACTTTAGTGTCAAGGTAGTCAATCTGTCGAGAGGTTTATGGCTCAGAGAGGCACTTATGATCATAATATCCTATATAACAAATTTTAATAGACAAATTTTACAGTACAATAGAAATATTATGAACAGTTCATTTATTTTAACCTAATGGCTAAGAATTTCTAATTTTCTATGCAGACTTTTTATTTTTCTATGCAAACTGTGGAGACTTTCTAATTTTTTGCGCAAACTTTTTAATTATCTGTCAGTTACCAAGTATTTTTAATTTTAGTTTATTTTTAATCCTAACTAAAATAAATGGTCTAGATTAATTTAAAGTATTACTACTTAAGAGATAAATGATGTACCATAACATAGCCCTATTAATAATAAGCAATAATTAAGCACTTCTGCACTTGCAGACATCCAATTGAAACTTCTTAGGGCTAGTTTGGAAGCCTACAACCTCGTTCCATTCCTTGGGATGGACCGGAATTGTGGGTTTCCAAATAGACCCTTAGATATGTTAGTATTAAGCTAGTGTATTGAGCATATCTGCTAGTTTAGCCAATTGTTGGCGTGTTTTTTGGTCACAAACTGACACACGCGTGGCCTGGGAGATTTGTTTGACTCTAGTGAAGGTCCTGCGTCTTAGAAAAGGGTTCAGGGCGTGCCAATAAATTTGACCCTGCAACTGATAAGGGATCAGAAAAGATAAATGTTTGTAGCATAGCCGATCGGCTGACAAACTGATGATTGTGGCAGAAAGATAAAACCATGAACCAGCGTGCCAATCGTCCATACGGCCAACAGCCCAAATTAGCCAAATCGAGCGAGCACGCCATCGGCCGATGGGAATAAATAGAATAGGCATATAGGCCAATATGCACCCTTCGATGGTGAAAATGATACAGAGATGAATTAAAGATAACCTATCAGCTTGTACTCTGATAGAAATAAATAAAGCATGTGAGATAACAGATCTATATCATGGAAATCATCACAATAACTAGATCGGACCCAACCAAGACAGTAGCTAGCCACGATGATCTGAACAATATATCAACGAATCGGGCAAACTTTATTTAGATGAACAGTATACGGCATGGAAAAGATACAATAGCAAGAGATGTCAGACTTAACCGATGATGCCTCAAACTATCAGACCCAGATCACTTCAATCTAAGAGATCATACCCAACTAATGCAGGCTTAGACCTAGCCAAATACACTGAGAACAACCAGTGATTGTGTTGTTTCACCATTCTTCTCAAGAGATCGGACTGAACCGATGCAGCCGTGAGGGTACTAACCTAGTTGGCATGGACGTCGGGGGTGGTGGGACTCACCTCTCTGCCGAAGATCAAAATGATGTGGCCCAGCTCCGAGAGCCCGGGTCCCGCCGGATAACCTTGGGGCACAAGGGTGGCAATGCGCCGATTGTTAATTGAACGAGAGTTAACTAATCTAACCTAAGGGATACATATTTATAGTTCGTAGACTTCCCATTCAAGTAACTTATCGAGCCAATTCTGGATGAATCTGTAACCATCTTCTGCTCTTATCTCCATTGGCTCCCCTTTCGATCATGCAGCTATTGTGGACAGACTCCTTTGACTTTCTTTGACCGGATCTTCCTTTACCTTTTGTTGACCATGCGGCAACTCGTAGTGGGCTTCTGTGCCTTACCAAATCTTGGTGTCAACACATGCCCCCTAGTTTCGGAGTGCTCAAGAATAACTGATGCTTCGAAATTATCAGTCATAATCACTCCCCGCGAGCATGTCTTTTCAAATGTCCTCTCACATTCATTACCGTCGGCCAAAAAATCTTCGCCTCCGCCTCTCGCGATTGGTCCGATGGGGTAGACGAAGAATCACCCTGGTCAATAAATATTCATCTTTCGTATTATTCCTTCCACGCTTTCTGCTCACCACTGCTCTAGCTTTTAACCATCCTCATCGGCTTCTAGTGCTTTATGATCATCACCGTCTCGCCATCTCCTTCTCTATCACTCCACACTGAGAGGATAGTGAAATGGCTGACTTGAACATGATCCCCTTGGTAAGTCTTTGCTTCTTTATCCGTTTGGCCCTTCTCTATTTTATTTGTGGTTTTCATCCCTTTTTTGAACCATTTTCTCACATGTAGGCTCTCCGGAACCAGGTTTTCATACCGATCGTCACCCATACATACAGTTTCTTTTTGGGTCCCCTAGGTAACTTTGATCTGATTGACTTTATAAACGTCGAGACCTGCCTAATCCATTTCAAGTATTCCCCCATGCATCCCTCCAACTGGGACCTTGGCTTCGCACATTTTCCTTCCTCTATTATTGGCTGGCGTGACTGGTACCTCAGTGTATCGGCCACTTACCGCACCTTTTGGGACAAGATTGATGTCGGTCACTGCATTGGTCTCTCCCTTGCCGCGCAATTCTAGAATGAACCGATGTTGGCCGCATCATGTTACTTCTAGTCTGATGCCCTCAATGCTTTCCTTTTTGGACATGGACCGATGAGCCCCACCTTGCTCGACGTCTAATTTTTGACCTGCCTTGACATTAGCTCATTGGTCCACCCTTTTCCCTCCGTTTCTAGCCGTCATACAACTTTGGTGCTGACCCGGCCGATAACTGGGGCCGATACATCAGGAAGCACAATAAGAAAGTCAGCCCGGTAAACACTCGCAAACACATATATTTCCTCACCCTATAGGTAGAGGAATTTGTCTTCTGCGTGTCAGCCCTGGCCCCGACTCTACAATTCTAATACTTGGTCGAACGGCTTGCCATCCACGAGTGGATCCCCCTAGGTTGTTGTCTTCTTAGGGTCACCTACCGTCTCCTCCACCTTGTGTCAGTCAACTTATCGGCTAGAAACTTCATCAGCTGGCATCAGGGTCCATGGTGGCTTCTTCAACTTTGGTTGAATGCCTATACTACTAAAGCCACCAGAGAGGCCCCTTTCTCCCAATCACTTTTTCCCACCAACTTTCTGGAGTCGGTGCCTCCTACTTTTCATTGGTGTAGCTCCTTGGGTGAAGCGGCCTCGTATCATCCTTCCATTCCCATCTCACCTGTGGCCTTGGCCGCATCTTTCAAAATCTTCTACCTCGGATTCTCTAGTCTGATCTTCTGGTTTCCTTTCGGTTTCCATGAGCAGTATGCGCTCCCTGACCGACTAGTATTTCCCCATGTATCCTGGGACACAGCGTCCTTCCGCATCTTCTCCATGTCCTATTTTCCCTGCTTGCACCCGATCAATTTTACTGATAACCGTTCCCAACGGTGCTCCTATGAGTTCTACCATCTGTCGGTGTTCTTGAGGCAGTTGGGCTTCGGCCAGCTTCCTCCTCATCTCTTCTTCGTCGGACGAATCCAGGCCCGCAAAATGGTCATGAGTTCTCTGGAATGGGATCACCTCTCCCACATGACCGATGGGATACCATCCAGAAGAGTTGCTACCTGGACGACTTGTCGGGCAACATCTTCCATTTTCTGCGAGTGGTGGGGCGAGTTGAAGCTCCACGTCTTCAACCAATCCTCGTTGGTCTACCGGCGATAGGTTCATCCGACTGGCGCCAAGGCGGATCCTGACGTGAGTACCCCAGTACTCTCTTTTCCTTTTGTTGCTTCTGTTTTCTCATCTGATCGAGACTTGTCTTTTTCTTTTGCAGGATGTTGAGGAGGAGGCCCCTTCCATGAGCCTCAGTGGTTGGCCGATACGATATGGACCAGTATCGACCACTACGAACCTTGGCACTGGTGCCCCCACTCCCACAGCATGGGTGAATAGGAGGCGGTCCTAGTCAGCTCGTGCTTCGGAGAAGGGTGCTCTGTAGAGGTGAAGCACTTGAGGGTCCTCTGTACGCTGGTTAGGGGGCTTGTAACATATCCCATTGTAATCAAAAACATCATGAATATATATATATACATATCAACACTTCTTTATATCTTGTACTATTGCCTACTGAGTTTTCTGTGTTATATTCTCTTTGATCTTGGTGATTTTGTTTGAGGGCGATGCCTTCACATCGACCGACTCAAGGAGATGCCAAAAGCATCGGTTGAATGTAGTTCGCCCGAACGCTTAGAATGTTTTCCTTAGTCGCTTCATTCGGTCTCTTTTGCATCGAAGTCATCTTGTTGTGGTTAGGGACTAAAGGCGATGCTTTTGCATCGGATATCTCAAGGCGATACCATAAGCATCGGCTGTGTACTTTGTCCGAACGATCAAAAAATATTCCCTTAGTCTCATCGCTCGGCCTCTTTTCTTCTTGACGTGGCAACTTTTAACTCACTATTGTTTCGTTGGGGGCGTGGTACCTTGTAGAGGCTAACTTCGGCCAGCTGCCTAGCCTGACGCTTGTGCTGTAGTGGTTTATCGGTCATGACATTGTTTTGGCCAAAGTTGCCCTTAATGCCATCCTTATAGCGTAAGCTTGGCCGGCTCTTCTCTAACTAGTGTGATGCCATCGTCTGTCACTTGCAAGAAAGTCTCATCCCAAGACTTTCCTAAAAAACAGACAACTCCTTCTACCTCCCATATTGATAGATCGGTTGTATCTATGTTAACCAATTTATCGACAGGAATCACCTCTACTTTATCGCCGACCCACTACATGAGGTTTTGATGCCTTGTTGAGGGGACACAACAGTTTGTGTGTATCCAGTCGTGTCCCAGCAACAAGTTGTAGGATCCTTTTCCATCTATCACAAAAAATGTGGTTGGCATCGTCTTTCTTCCAACTGTTAGTTCTATGTTTAAATCTCTCATTATGTCTGACAAGTTACCACCGAAATACCTTAATACCATGTTAGTTCTAATGAGGTCTTGTGACGTCTTCTCAAGCTTTTGGAAGGTGGCGTAAGGCATCAAGTTGACGGTCACCCCTCCTTCTATCATCATCTTGGATATCGGCTTCCCATTAACCAACCCCTTGATGTAGAGAGGCCTCAGGTGCCGATGTTCCAGATCTTCTGGTTTATCAAAAATTGTGAGTTGTGGGGCCAGCGTTAATTAAGCCATAGTATCGGCTGACTCCATGTCTTCCTTTGAGATGGCCCGATACTTTGTGGGAAGGAAGAAGACCATGTTTACCTCTGCATATTTTTTGTCATCGTGATCGACCTTATCTTTTAGGCATCATTCGCTCCTGATCTTAGGGGCTGATCAACTCCTTTGTCGTGCACTTGTGCCCTTCCTTCTCTCTTCCGCGGACATTGTACCCTTCTTTTCTGGCTTCACGTAAAGATTCCCGGGGGGCGCGACTACGGCTTTTCAATGGTGTCTTGGTCATCTTCGGCCGTCAGGCCGACTCCTTCGGAACCGACGGGGCCAAGCCTTTCTAGCACCGATATCCTTGGGAGTGACAACCTATGGCGCATGGTTATTTGATCACATGGCCAATGATCACTCAGTACCCCATTGCATCCCGGGAAGTTGTCTATGGATGGTAGTCGTGGCCCTTCATTCCAACAAAGCCTGAAGAACTCACAATTCCAATGGGGATTGAAACGCAAGTGGCCACGGCTGTCCACATGCCTTCCCTTTCTGCCGACCTCTTTTGATAATTTTCGATGTGTCCTACTGAGGTGACATTTCTACTGGTCCGCCTTCTATTCCTTACATGCCAAATTTCGTCATAGTGCACGTGCACCATGTTGACTGGGAATGGATGGCCGTCTATATTCATTGGTTGTCTCCCATCGCCAAACATGATTCGGCCTTGTTCTAAGGCCGATTGGATCTGCTACCTGAAGACTTTGCACTCATTACTGTGGTGCGATGGGGAGTTGTGCCACTTGTAGTACTTCTTCTTCTTTAGTTCTTCGGCAGGTGGTATTATATGGCAAGGCGATAGGTGAATCTGCTTCTCCCTAAGCAACAGGTCAAATATTTTATAAGCCTTATTGATATCTAAGTCATACTTTTCTTCCTTCTAAGCCGATTTTATCCATGAGCATGTGACCTACCTTCTAAGCCAATTTTATCCATGAGCATGTGACCTGCTTCTTGTTCTTGGACCACACGGCCATTCCGACTTCCGCGTCAGAGTAATTGTCCTCGTCAGAGTCCGAATGGTACACTTGAGTGTACGAAACCTTCTTCTGGTACTTGTCCTACCTGGCCTCTTGGAATCATCTCTTATTGGTTGATACCCTTTGCAGCAGTTGCGAGAGGCTTTCAAACTCATGTGACGAAAACTTCTCCCTAATGGGGCTCAAGAGTCCTTGAAACGCTAGCTCTGCCAACTTACTGTCAGTTAGGTTCACGCTGTAGCATCTGCTTCGTACGTCCTGGAATCTCTGTATATAGTCTGGGACCGACTCATTCATCCTTTGTTTCACGGATGACAAGTCGGTCAGCTTCATCTCCTAGATGTCGGCGAAGAAGTACTTGTGAAATTTCTTTTCCAGGTCCTCTCATCCTCTGATGGAATTTGACGGCAGTGAAGAAAACCACCCGAAGGTCGATCCTGACAAGGATAGCGGGAACAGCCGGACCTTCAGCGCTTCGTCATCCTACGCCTCCCCACACTTGGCGAGGAACCGGCTAATGTGCTCGATTGTGGAAATCGGGTCTTGTCTTGAGAACTTGGTGAAATCTAGAACCTTGTACCGGTTTGATAGCGGCACTTGATTAAACCACTCGGGATATGACCGCTGGTACATGTATGTCTGCTCTTTGGGCTTCAACTCGAATTGATCTTTGATGAGCTCTATGATCCGGTTTACCCACTCATCTTCCTACTGACCCGACGACGGACATTGGGCAGGCATTGACGCCTATTGGTACTAGTCCCACCGAGTAGCGTCATATCTGTATTACCCTGCATCGCTGTAGGGCATTGCTCCATAGTGTGCCGTCCAGTGATATCTAGGAGGGACAATATCAGGTGCCCCCCTTGGCGGCATGAGGTTTGCTGGGGGGGTCTCTTGCAATGTCGTACATCACTTGCGACATCCCTTCCCCTGGAACCCTTGGATCGGACGTCGGGGACGGCGCCTGTGCATTCTTATCGGCCCCACCTAGCATGCCCTGGGGTGGAATGTGTGAGGAGGGCGATGGCTAGGTCATCTTGTCGCCTTCATAGCCGAGCGAAGAGCTCAGCTGGTCTAGCCTCATCGTCCCTTGTGGTAGTGGCGCCGACCGAGTGTGCTGCAGTAGTCTTAATGGGTCATTGGAAGGTACGCCGGACCTTGTGGTGCCTCACGAACCACTATGCCCCCAATGGCCTCCTTGATCGGTTCTTGAATGGTCTTGACCAGTGTCCTTGATTGGCTGACCAGCGACTGGCAGATCGCCTGGTCGACGACTTCTTGAAGACTGACATGAGAATTCTCCGTTGGCTGACAACCCTCTATTGTCAGTACTGGCATTGGAAGCGGGGCCCTCTGAACAGGACTCAGCCGATTCATACCATAGACCTGCAAGCATGACTTCCGGAACTCCTTCACATGTGTCGTGGTGAGGTGGGAGGCAGGGGTGGCACAGCAAGGAGGAGGGAGTTGGCTAGCAAGATGGGAGGAGGAGAAAGGAAAAAAGAAGGAAGAAAAGAAGAAAAGAAAAAAGAAAGAAGAAAAAAAGATTAGTTTGGGAATTAAGAGTATGGTTTTTTTTAGTTAGAAACAATATAAAATAATACTTAGGAAAGTAAAGTTAAGATTTTACTTTAATTCATGAGCGTCTAACGTGGAACGGAATTAGCGCTTGGACTTCTGTTGAGGTTACGATTGTTTTTGTCGGACCCATGTAAATCTCTAATGGAGCCCAACAAGTTATCTCTAATGGAGCCCAACAAGTTATCTCAAATGGAGCCTATATCTCATCAACCGATTGTTTATACTATGTTCTTGAATATACGATTTTAAAAATAAACATCTTATATTATATAATATTTTAATCAATCAATCGGATAATCTTGCCCGTTCATCTGTTTCGAATGGCCCCGTGTAACAATTGCGCTGTCAACAACTCAAAGAATAGGAACTCATTCGTATAATCACATGACCCAGTTAAAAACATTGTAATTAAGTTTTGTAATACTCCTACATCTGATTGTAAACAGCACAGCAATATTGAACTCAACTAACAAATTGAGTTTCTCTATACCATATGGATAGGATAGAAAAACAACCCGAAACAGTCAAACTCACATTTAAGCAGAGTATCAACACTCCGATGCAGAGTATCAACTGAAATGTGAAATTTCAGAGCAGACTTCAGAGGCAGATGCAATTCTTGGCTTCCGGAGATGCTGTACTTATTTATCCATTCCAAGATCTGTCTGAATTTGACAGAATTATTGTTGTTAAGAAACAATTTACATTTACAGGTTTTAGCCTAGTACACCAGATATAGACTGGTTGTGCTGATAATCCTGTATCACTGTTTGAATATAGTATACATCACTAGATTGGCAAAAAAACATGGTAGGCTGATTTGGAGATCTACAGTAATTAGCAGGGCATGCTATTACATTTGCAGCCGTTTTATTCTTGCTAGTGTGTAATGCTTCTCTACATGAGCTGAATCCAATGCTGTTGCACCACTCTTTTTTGTCATGATGCTTCAGTAAATACTGGTGTTATTGAAAGAATGACTGGGGGTTATTTGCATAGCCTTTTTGGCAGTAAAGAATGATTGGATCAAATCTGACCAGAGACTGATGAGAAGAACGATCCACGATGAACTTTTGTTCTGGAGTTGATATGGGCAGGAGAGCGCCTTTTTTTGCTCATGATTTCTCCTAAGTATGCATGCCAGTTCCATCGATGACCGGTTGTTCTGCTCAGGGAGGGCACACACCGATATACTCAAAACCGACAACGAGGAAAGCTAAGCCTTGAATGAAGAGGAATATATAGTATCCCTTCTTTGCATAAAACACATCGTAGAAACCGCTCACGATTATGCAGGTCCCAACAAAAAGTTCTGGATAGTGGTACCTGATATGAACAAGACGTGTCGATATTAGCCAAAACTAGAAAGTTATACCTCCTTTGAAGTACGTACGTGTGTTCTCACGAATTGGTACGATTTGTATTTACTATATATTTAGTACTTCAAATGAATTTGTCGTATTAACTATGAAAGTTATGAAAATATATAAGCACGGCTTACTTGTCCCAAAATCGTGTTCGCCTCTTCTTGAGCTTTGGTACAAGAGGAGCAGTCAGCTCCACATCTATCACTTTCACAGCATCTGATCCATTGGTGGCTGGCTTTGTCTTGTTGCCATCTCCCAACTTCTCGGTGACAACCCACTCATTGACTCGTCCAGCATCTAGAAGGCCAGTTATTGCAGCATTTATCCGGTGCAACGACATGACATTCTCGAATAGAACCCAGAGGATCACAAGATGAAATGAGCTAAAAGAGAGAAACTTCCTGGTGTTAATTGAATGCGACATTAATGTTGACATTCTGAAACTTGAACATCGGGATGGTAGTAGTTACCTCGGTGTTCCAACGGCCTTCAGAAGGGTGATAACTGTAGGAACGTAGACTACACCCCATAGAGGAATTTGGACCTCAGGGAGCCAAACCGACACCGGGATCACAAGGCAATAGTAGATGAATGTCACTGTGTGAGCAGCAATCTTCCCAACAAAGAAGAAGTCGTACCAGAGATGGATTTTGTTCCACAATGACACTTTCTACACAGGGGGGAAAGGGTAAGCATGTAAGTCAATAAGATGATGATGTGATTCGCTTACCAAAAACACAAACCTTGTTTTCCAAAATCTCCACCATCATTTTCTTGAACAAATTTGCTGGTCCACATGACCATCTGTGCTGCTGAAATCGGTATGCCTTGAATGTGCTTGGTAGCTCACTCTTGACCTAACCATAAAACATCATGGTATCCTGTGAACCGTTAGGTTTGTTTCTTGTCAAGATCCCAAGTTTCTCACAAGAAATTAAAGGAGCATCGACGTACTTTGACATCGCCAACATAAACAAATTTCCATCCCTGCAAAGTCGCACGAACAGCAAGGTCCATGTCCTCCACAGTTGTTCGGTCCTTCCAGCCACCAGCATCATGGATTGCTGCAATCCTCCACACAGCAGCCGTCCCTGGAAGGTGAAAACGTTATCTTGTAAGCCCAACAAATCACTACATAATATGCTGGATGGATATACTTGGACCATCTATAGACTATACACATGATAGTGATAGATAGACTTGTACCATTGAAGCCGAAAAACGAGTACACTGAAGACCCTGCCTCTTGCTCATACTTGAAGTGGTAGTCTAAGGACATTTCTTGGAACCTCGTCAACAGGCACTCATTAGCATTAACTGCATACACAACAGGAAGATAGTTACATCATTCTCATTCGGACAAACTGTAATTTGAGCTGTTTAGGAGTACAACAAGAGAACACATATGCACTGACTACTGACCAAATTTCCAGCGAGTCTGAACAAGGGCGATCCTCGGGTTGTGCACGAGGAACGGAATGGTCCTCAGGAGGAAATCAGGCTCTGGCTGGAAGTCGGCATCAAACATGGCGATGTATTCGCACTCTTTCACATAGTTGTGCTTCAAGCCTTCCTTGAGCGCCCCTGCCTTGTACCCCTTTCTGTTAAGTCTGACCTCGTACTTGATGTTCACGCCTTTGCCCTTCCATCTCTGGCACTCCATCTCCACCAAGTCCTGAAAGGCGATAATGGGGAATGCGTCATTGCTGGGATGATCAGTTCTTCTCAATGTGAGCATTTGAACCTAGAGAGTAATTGAACTTTGCACTATCAGCATTCAGCATATAACAAATCCAGAAGCCTTGTTTCCAATCTTCTACGTCGGCAGCGGCCGCAGAAGCAGCCTACATACCCCTGCATCTGCATGGAGTGGCCGCTGGCACAGCACAAGTCAGTCCATCTCGTCTGCCTGCCCAAGCCCTCCCTACCACTCTCAGATTCTAACATTTTCACGTTGGAGCAAGAGGGCAGCAGCCTCGACTGCGGCGATGGTGACGACTGCGTCGTCGGTAGCATAGTGTCAGGCGGGCTCATGTCCTTCCGTCGCCGGTAGCACGAGCGCTCTTCCCGTCACCGTCGCCACCCAGCTGGTAGCCTGGTACCCTTTCCCATCGCTGCTGCCGCTTGGCTGCAGGCCCCAGTCCCCCTTCCTTGTCGTGGCTACCACGTGGCCCACTCCCGGCCTCCACCGTCGCCACCGGCTGCGGCCCTCTCTCGGCCTCCCCACCGGTCACCGTGCTTTGACACCACCGACGCAGCCATTTGACCACACCACCGACGCAGCCATTTGACCACACCACCGACGGGAATTTTCATCCCAGCAGGTACCCCTCAACCCAACAGGGATCGAGGGGTGGAAAAAATTTATCGCCGAAGCAGAAATGGAGAACGGGGAAATTTTGCTCTATCGGGAACTGGTATACGGAACCCTCCCACCACCAGGGATTGTCCACGTTGCCATTGCCATTCCTACGTGTGGTGTGTGGGAACCCAGCCGTGCGGCAGCGAGACCTTCGTTCGTAGGAGAAGATTGGAGAGCTGGCGCCTCTACGGTTGATCGTGTTAGAAATATGGATCGAATATATGTGTTTAATCTGGATATGATTGGATTTTGAGTTATATTAATGATATAGTTAGAGTTATTGTCTACTACTCTACCTATGGGGCCATATAAATAGATAGCTAACCCCTCTGGAATCATAAGAAAAGAGACAACTTAGGTGATCGGTTTGGGTGGGCGGTGTCCCTGAATGCTGATGTACACACTGTTCATGGGGAGGAGCGCATGTAGTCATGCCCTAGAGTCGTAAGACTTCGTTACCCAAATATCGTGATTTGGTGTTGTCTCTTCGATGTGATCTTCTCATGGTGGAAGATCAGGTTGGAGGCATGATGATGTTTCATATTTGCGCGAGATTACACAAGGCGCAGGATGATGGAGCATGCTGGCGATCGACGACTCGATCGGTGGGGTTGGAGCACTTCGAGCGGGTGGCTCGAACCTTCCAATGAGCTATGATCAACTAGGATCAGACTAGACATAGAGAAATTAAGTTGATTGGTGGCTAGGCTGTTGTTCGATGGTGGGTCGGTCAGACGTGACACCCAAGAGATCGATGTTGCAGCAGGAAGTACTGCGCTAATGGTGGGACTTTGGCTCATACGAAATGAGCAATGGTTGTTAGCCTCAAAGTAGAGTAAACAACGACGATAGTGATAGCCATGAAGATCTGCAGGAAATTTGATCTACAAAGGACAATAGATCCAAAAAATTGGTTTTTTTGGGCAGTTGGAACAGTTTTTCTGGACTGCGGGCGGCCGGTTCGGCGGGGGGCGCAGCAGTTTGCGTGGTGGCACTGGCGCAAGTGGTTACGTTGCGACGGTTTTTTTGGTTGTGATTCCAGCGGTGGTTTTTTCCCTTCGGAACGGTTCTCTCGCGCGGGGACCTTGGCACGGTGGCTGTGGCGCAGGCGAGCACTGGCCGGCACAACACTTTAGCGTGGCCCAGTGCACGAGGAAAGCCCGCCGCCTAGGCAGTAGGTCGACCAGACACAAGGGGCGTCGGCCCAGTGCGCGGTGGCACGGCCCAAGCAGCCCGCGGAGGGGGAGATGGCCCAGATGGCTGGTGCGGCCCAGGAGCACGCTAGAGGGATGGGCCAGGCTGAAGATGAAGCCCACATGCAGGAATTTGAGTAGATTTTGGATTTGCAGTCCGATTAGAACTCAAATTTGATTCGAATTTGGCTTTATTTTTGTAGATTTGGGGGTCTTTTCAGGGGTATAAATATGTATCAAAGGGAGGCCAAAATATGCAGATCTAAAAAGAGAAGCTTGATCGAAAATAAAAGCCTTCGATCAAAGGGTGGTTTTTTGAGCGGTCGACAAAGACACGTCTTGTGTAATCGGCGTGAGGAGGTCGTTGAAGGCTTGAAGACTACAAAGGCGGTGCAGGGCTCGGCGGTAGTCGTAGGTTGATCGACGAGGAGACGTGTGGAGCCGATGTTGACGATTTAATCGCAGCAACATGCGATATAATCGTGGATCAACGGATGGCGTCGATGGCTCCTAAATTTTAGGTGATGAGATTTGACGGGACCGAAAACTTCGGATTGTGGCAGGCGAGAGTGAAAGATCTATTGGCTCAACAGGAAATCTTGAAGACTCTCACTGACAAGAAGCCGGAGAAGATGGATGATGATAAATGGGATGAGATGAAGGCACATGCATCTGTGACTATCAGATTGTGTCTCGAATCAGATCATGTATCTCGTCATGGAGGAAACGTCACCGAAGAAAATTTGGGACAAATTGGCCAGTTAGTTTATGTCTAAGACATTGACCCAGAAGTTGTATTTGAAGTAGGAGTTGTTCGGCTTGAAGATGCAAGAGGGGTCAGATCTGGCAGAGCACATTGATGTCTTTAATCAATTAATCGCTGACTTTGTTAAGGTGGAAGTGAAAATTGAGGATGATGACAAGGCAATTATTCTTCCGTGTTAGTTGTCGGATGCTTATGAGCACTTGGTTACTACATTGACATATGGCAAAGAAACCATCAAGTCAGAAGATGTTGTTATGGTGTTGCTTGCTCATAATCAAAGGAAGAAGAACAATGCAACAGGAGGATCTTCTGGGAATGCTTTACATGTCAGGACTAATCATGGCTCAGAAGAGAAGAATGACAAAAAGAAGAAGGGGCCATTGTGCTACAACCGCTAGGAGTGGGGACATATAAAGAGAAATTGTCCAGCGCTGAAGAAGCATGGAAGATCCGTAAATATGATAGTTGCCAACAAGAAAGATGATTCAGATAGCGATGGTGATATTCTCATAGTATCAAGTGAAAAGTCTTGTGAAGGGTGGTTGTTGGATTCAGCTAGCTCATTTTATGTAACACCAAAAAGAGAGTTGTTCTTGTTTTATACTGAAGATGACGATGCTGTCTTTACTTACTTGGGTGATGACTTGAATTACCAAGTTATTGGAGTGGACGACATCAAGTTTAAGATGTGCGATGGACATGAGATACTACTGAAGGGTGTGAAGCATGTGCCAGGGTTGTGAAAGAATCTGATTTCACTTGGGTTATTGCATGAGGAAGGCTGGTTATATCAAGCGGTACCTGATAAGAAAACCTTAAGAGTCATGCATGAAGGCAATACCGTAATAATTGGTGAGAAGTTAGGAGCACACCAGTACAAAGCTACAAGGTAGCGTTGTTAAAGGTGGAGTCATAGACGACAGTGCAACTTTGACAGTGTTTGATCCGAATATTGATGCGGTTGTGGGATCAGCCTCACGAGGGCATTCTGCATAAGTGGCTAAAGGAGAAACAACTAAAGCTGATATACGGAGGTTTGTGCGTGGACAACTTCAAGATGGCGAGTATATTCGTCAAGGTGGAGTTTGTTAGAGATATGTGTCGAATATAGGTGTTTAATCTAGTTATGATTGGATTTTGAGTTGTATTAGGGATATAGTTAGAGTCATTGTCTAATAATCTACCTATGGGGCCATATAAATAGATGATCAACCCCCATGTAACTATAAGAAAAGAGACGATCGGTTTGGGTGGACGGCGTTACCGTGGTGTGCCCGAATGCTGATGTATACACAGTTTATGGGGAGGAGCGTCCGTAGTCAAGTCCCGGAATCGTAAGATTTCGTTACCAAAATATTATGTTTCGGTTTTGCCTCTTCGGTATAATTTTTTCATGGCGTCTATTTGATCTTGTTGTTTCCGCTAGATCGTCCAATACCTCTATGCCCCATGCGTTGGCAATCGAATGGCGGGCTGCAGGTGCCAGGAACTGCAGCCGGCCTGGCCTGTAGGCAATTTTTTTTCCCAACCAGATCAACAGCATTTCCTTTCCCCGTCGTCCATGTGAGGTCTCGCATCGAGCTCCTGAACTCCGGGCGCAGTCAGTGGCAAGTTGCCAGTGATGGATCGAACTACCAAGCCTACTACCATTCATCACTTCCTCCACTCCACAGATAAATATGCACTGATCCAGCCATGACAATCCGCATGGTTTGCTGGATATAGATTTTCAATGGACAGCCGTTAGCCGTATTTCCGTTGTTCCAAAAACAACCGCTATAAGACGGATCAATGAGCACGAGACCACGAGCATGGCGTCAGGATTCCTGAGCTAGTAGCAGGGTTTCCTAGGTGGGTGTACAGTAGTAATGGCCTCGAATCCGGGACGGCACCGCGCACCCGCGAGTGGCCGGCTGGTTGCCGGATCTGACAGGGAAACTAGCCAACTGGGAAAGGTTGCTGTTGTTTAACTTGTTCCCTCCATCCATGAATGGTTCTTGAAGGTTGTCCGTGTCATGCATGCACAGCGCCGGTTTTTGGAAGACACACCTGATTATTGGTAACACGCTTTTGAATCGAAAGCATAGTTTCTTCAGAAACTTGTATCCCTATTGAATTTTTATTTTATGTTATATAATATTTAATTTAAACCAGTGCTACTAATTAGTCTGTTTCTACTCTTTGATTCCTTTCCTGGGCACGGTTGACGTGTGAGAAGTACTATTTGTGTTGTCTGACAATGTATAGCGTGTCTATACTCCTTTTAAAATTTTAAAAGAATCAAGTGACGTCACCGACATACTCCGATCGTAGTTTTTTAGTTTACTTCTTGATACTATTTAATATTACACAACAAACTAATGAAAATAATGGATTGACACATAATTAAAAGTGAAAAACATATATCATATAAAAATATATTTATTTTAGACAACATTATTACAATATTTTTCTTTTGTTCATAGCAAAGCATCGACATTTTGCTAGTAAGTTTTTAACATGATTTTTTAACATGTTATTTTGATCAAAAAAATTATTTCACAATATATCATCAACGGGTATAAAAAATAGCATATAAAACATTTTATATATGAATTCAAATATATCACATACATAACATAAAAATAAGGGAAAATTACTCACATATCATTATAATTTTTAAGAATTATCTATATGTCACTACTAGTAACTATGACGGTCTCCATTTGTTAGTGACACATCGATGATATATTAGCAAACCATAAAAATTATAAGGGTTAATTTCTTCTATGTCATTATAATTTTCATGGTTTGTCAATATATCATCGATGTGTCCATGATAAATAGGGGTCACTACAGTTATTGACAGTGATATGTAGGTAATTTTTAAAATTATAATGGCATGTGAGTAATTTTCCCAAATTGTAATGAAACAGAAAAAATAACCCTAAAAATAAATAGTTTCAACTTAATTATCATTCAGAAATTAAAAAGATTGAGTTTTTGAAATACATCTAAGATTTATATTTTTGATATATGAGATGTTCTGCAATCACTTCCATCCTAACTTCGTCACAATCAAATAAGTTTGATAGTACTGTGATGTCGATGACAAATTCACTCTACAGCCGCTAGTTACCAAGAAAGAGTTATAAAAGAGACAAGTGTTCTTAAACGAGAAGGACGGGGACCAGCTGCGCGAGCGAATGAGCGATGCCCAGAGGAAGAGAAGACCCCACCACCAACATGCCTGCGGCCTGCCTAGCTAGCTTGCAAATTAGCCGATCGAGACACTGCGTGGCTACGGTTCACACGACAAGTATAATAAGATGAGTCAGGGATATAAGATTTATCAGGTGAGATTAACGTTGAGGTGAATAAGAGAGGGAACGAGAGAAGAATAGAGGATTGCTAGTTAATAGTCTGCCGCTGGTATACATATTTCGATGAATTTTATATGATGGTGTGATATGTTACATATTAAATGTATATTATATATATAGCTAACTAATTATTAGATTAGTGGACTAGATTAACTATATGTGACATTGTATAAATACAATACTAACAACTAGCTAAATCATTAGATTTGCTCTAACCGTTTCCCTATCGAACAGAACTGAAGAAAGCGAGAGAAATTCGAATAATTTTTACAAAAAAATTGAACTTCGGTTTGAATTATGTCGACACCAAGTCACCAACGTAATTAAGTAATGGAAAGGGAGAGCTCAATTTCGTGTGTTCATAAGAAATGGAGCTCTCCCTTCTTCGATTTGCAACTAACCTCTCGAAATTTCCACCTATCAAAGCTACATATACATGGTCTTTTAGCCTTACTTCTATGTTTTGGCGGATGCAATATATATTAGAGTCTAAGATTTGTAGATTATTATTGTGTATTATAGATGTGCGAAACACTTTTATAATTAATATATAAAAATAGTATTCTATATTACGCTCAAAAGGAAAATCAAAAGATCCGTAGTTTTATCTCATAAAGCCTTCGAAATACTAGAAACAACCTAATGATGGTATGTGTATCATGGCTTGGTGAGGCCACCGGTGGTGGTGGATGCAAGAATAATAAGACATTCTCTCCATCCTTTTCAGCGCATCAGCCAGCTACCACGAACGAATCCAGGCGTCTTTCTGGTCAAGTGTAAAGGTTGCTTTACTTCTCCCTACTTCCATCATTATTGTCACTGACCATTATGGGAGTCAATAATGGACCTGATGCACATTCGGTCTTGGATTTTTTTTTCAATTTACACAACTAATCCCTCATTATGATATGACACATATATAGTTATATACTGACTAGCCAAACAATACAAAATTTTACGTTTATGCTCTTCTTGTCCATTGGATGAGAGTGAGAAAACCGTTCTCTGGGAGAGTGAAAACAATTATTTCTTAGATCTTTGTTTTGGGTCATGTTGGCATCCGGCCGCCTAGCTGCTTGATCGATACCACAAATGTAGTGATCGAACTACGGCATCGCATACAAAGGCATCCTGCATAAGTTGCTCAGCTTAGCAGCAGGGCGTACCTGTGGAATGCATGCACGCGTGCAGTCCATCCTGTGTGCCAAAAAACACGCCAATCTTCTTGCAACTTTGTGTTTTACTACTAATGTTAAAAGACGCTATATATTAATGATATGATAGAGAGTATGCCGCACGGTAAATACAGCGGCGATCTACAAGGACCGACCGGGAAAGAATCCGATGCACGCCGCGCCGGTCGTCCGACAAAATCAGGAGGCATCGCCTGCAGGATGGAAAACGGGATCGATGGCCATTGATTGACCGGTGTGTACAGCGGGGGACGCTACAGTGCTACACCAGTGTCTGCTACCGCAATTTCTAATCTTAATCTATTTGTTGTAATTAAATCGATTTAATGGTTTCGGATGAAAAAAGGAGAACGAATTAATGGTTGGATAATGCAATTTGCAGATAGATAAGAAAAAGGCAAAGAAAATACTAGAAAAAGCTTTACCTTTACAACGGGATCAGTGGAGTCGTCCAGAACCTGTATCACGACGCGGTCGAACGGCCAGTCCAGGGTGCACGCCGCCCCGATCGACAGCTTGTACACCTTCGCATCGTTAATCACCGGAGATTAAACAACTAGTCGCCGGCACCACTGGGCTAATTAATCCGTCGCTAATCACTTCGTGCGACTATTACTCAGCTCACCTCGCGCTCGTTGAACATTGGGATCTGCACGAGCACCATCGGGAAGGCGGCGGCGCCCAGGCCGGCCTCCTCCTCGTCGACGGCGGCGCCGATCGGAAGCCACCGGTACCGGCGCTCGGGCTTGAACCGGAGCGTCCGCACGACGAGGCACACGGCTGCGACGAACAGCTTCTCGATCAGGATCATCACCGTCATCACCAGCGACACGGCCACCAGCAGCCGCACGGCCGGGACGACCACCAGCGCCCTCGCGGCCGCCGCTACCTCCCCGCATTGCGCCGCCACGGCCGCCCAGTCCACCCGCACAGGCAGCTCCCTCCACAGCCTCGCCACCTCCTCGGCGACGCCTCTGCCGCCGCCGGACGACATCGCCGGCGCAGACAGATTGGATCTACGACGTACGAGTCGTCAAGGCGCCGGGCAGACCATGCCACTAGCGAGCTAGGCAGCTAGGAAGGGTACAACGGTGCAGGCTTATATAGCTCGGAATGAGGCACATGGCAGAGGGGGCAACACGGCAACAGTGGAGTGAGAAGAGAAATGACGGTGAGATACAGTGGACGAGCTAGAAAATGTTCAAACCTAGTGCTAAACTACTCAGTTTAATATTCAAATATTTATAATTTCTAAAAAAATCTAAATAGGATCGATGAGCCAAGTCTAACTCTGACTTGAGTAGTAGAGTCTAGGCTTTGCTCGATCTGCCCAAAGCGAGACACATGCACTAGGAGGAGATATATGACCTTGCCCTTGTTGCATGTGGTTAATTACATTGCACACATGTTCTTGGTTAAGCATACATTTGTCACTAGTGAATAAGATTTGACAAGATTAGACGGCTAATGTGGACTTATTAATCTACCATGCATGTTTGGTAGTTTTTGGCCATGTGTGTGTAGTTGGTGAGATGCAGCTGGGGATAGATGTATATGAAGTGGTACTGTGATAGTAGCTAGGCGAGGAGGGGTGAGGGTTTTAGGGGCCACTTGGTGTGTATTATTTGTTTTTGAAAAAATGTGAAAGGGGAAAAAGGGGATGGCTGATCATGAGTGTGAGGTGAGATGACACCGGGGAGTGTGTCAATAAGAAGAGATCCTGTGCTTGTGTGCATCCAGCAGTCATATGTTCTCGCATTTCAAAAATGATTAAAAAAATTAAACAGTAGCTTATAATAAGGACCTAAAATTCAAATATCCAAATAGGATTTAAGCTGCATGAGAAGATAACAGTCATTCAGTAAATATTATATTGAGCAACCAAATTTGATTTTTAAATGTTTTTCAGCATTAGTTTTTATACCAACAAGAATATTAGTTTTTACACCAACAAAATGAAAGCACGAGACTTGTTTCTAAAATAATTATTTTGTTTCTTCGATCCCATGCCTAGATTTATAAGCGGTAGCCGTAAAAAGGTCAACTGATGATAACATCAAGATCTTAGTAGGTAAAAATGTGAAGAGTGCGAAATTACTTGTAATAGCTGCCAAGAAAAAATGACTTTTTTCATGTATTTAGATGTTTGTTTGATGTCGCATAATCATGCATATAAGTTGTACAACTGAGGATCTGGATCTAAATCAGGATTATTTATTTGTCAATCATCTTGTCACACGTGAGTCTGATGTTAATATTACTTACAACTATTTTGTATAGCTACGGTTTTAGAACTGAGGATCTGGATCTAAATCAGGATTATTTATTTGTCATTCATCATGTCACACGTGAGGCTGATGTTAATATTACTTACAACTATTCATATTAGATTTGAATTTTATATATTAAAATAAAATAATTTAAAATTTTGTTTTTATTCTAAAATAAAATCAGGTTGTTAAACTAAATACGGAGTACTTTGATCCGAATGCTTTCGATACAAGATTTTTCATGCATCTAGATTTGGCGATTACCATATAAAAATATTAGATTTAGAGTTACACCAAACAAGTAAGGATAAGTGTGTATGTTTACTTTAAACACCAACGCATGTTCAATTCCGAACTTCAAAAATTTTAAAAGATGTATAATTTATTTAAATCTTCTAAAATTTCCTTGAAACTCCATTGCAAGAAGGCCTTAACCACGCGAGGTGGGGATGCAGAGGAACAGAGGATCCATCTTGAACGTGGAAGCACACGTACAGTACAGGCAGAGGCAGCACGCCACGCCAGCAGGGTCGCTGTCTTCCGGCAACCTGCTACCGATTTCACGTGGGGATCACGGCGACTTCCTTTTCAATCCCAGCAGCCCAGCCTCAGCTTAGCTTCTTGCCTTCTCAGCTTCTCTCATCAGCTGTGGTTTCTGTGCGCAACTGTCCATGGCACCACTGGCTCTCTGCTAAAGTGCTAATTAGTACTAATTACTAACCCTTCTTCCATGAGGGAAAACACCCTGAACAGGCTGTTCCATTTGTTTCATCCGATTCTCCTTTGCTGTATTTGTCATGTGTATTAGCAGATTAGCTCCACTTCAGCAATTTACCTTCTGTCACTACTGCATATTCCCATCCGTTAAAATACTTAAGGACTGCTTCTTCAAATCTGAAATTCTACTAAATTGACCCATAGATTCTTTACTGTTGGAAAAGTTGGATCGTTCTAAATATTACATCCTTGCAATAAATCTATGCATGGTCAACGTGGGAATCTTGCACTTACCGTCGGCGTCTCAGAGATGTGTAATCTCTACTACGCGGGGCATATGCGAAGTCCTCCAGATCACGTTGCGGAATGCTGATCACCATGAATTCAGCGCTGCTTAACGGTCGATTGGATGAATAGAAGTAAGCAATGCGCACCATTTATTAACTAATTACAACATGCGCCGGCGCCCACCGTTACTTGACGAAACATTGGTTATCCAGCTGGAGGAGGCGGCGGCGGCGGCGACGGCGGCTGATCCACGAGATGGAGAAGAATATATACAAGAGTACACCGAAAATTGTCAGAGATCCACAAGGGGAACAGGCGATCATGACTCTAGACGACGACGCATGGTGGGGGCCCTGAGCAGGACAAGATATGAGACTGGAGCAGTGGCTGGCAACTTGTCTTCTTTCCGTTCAGCTTACGATCTCAAGAGAGACTTTTTGTCTCATCTTTCAGTTATCTGACCACGAGGGATCCCATGAATCATTAAGATATTCTTTTACTTTCTCTGAGCAGCTTCATGGCAGTAAATTTGCCTAGAGAATGGCCTGAGCACAAGTAGTGTTTGGGGTCCTGATTCAGAACCGTCGAGGTTGGCGAAACAGAAAGGCAAGAACAGAAAACGTCCCATTAAGGTTCGTTGCGCAGTCCAAAATTTTCACCAAACGATGGTGTGGAGAGATCATGAGACGATGAGAGCACTGACAACGTGCAGCAGCGGCAGACTGCTGTCGGCGAGAGTGAACTGAGAAATGACAGGTTCCCGTTCCTGTTTGACGCCTGAAGAAGACGCGCGTGTCCAATCAGGTTCGCTCTCGCTGAAGAAGACCAGCTACTTTCCGTCGTACTCCCAGAAACCAAATGCTAACAGAACAAGATTAATCGGGGCATCAAGCAAGATAAGAAAACAATTTTTCGCATTGTATTCTTCAGGAATTCGACGCAGACTGTTTTTTCTGTATAATTCTGATGAGTATCTATGACCATTTGGAATATGGTAATTTTTCTATATTCCAATCAAATTGTGCTCTAACTAGTTTAATGTGAACTAACTGATGTTCCAGCTAATGTGTGTTAAATCATCTGATTATAAACAAGACTTGGTTGCCGCTACAATTACTTGTAAAATCAAACTATCCTGATCATATTAGATTCTTTATTACAATTATGAAACAAGCACACCCATAGTTTAGAAATAAACTCCTAGCTAGCTAGAAGTTAGGAACCCTAATTCTGGTTGAATGTTTCTCAGAATTTTGAACTCCCAAAACAGGGCCAAGAGCTAGTTAGCATGTAGAAACTCCATACATGTTCTGGTGATGTACTAAAGGCATAGTTAAGCTTACATGTATGCATGTTTCTTCTGAAACTGATCATACAGTAGGCGTACGTCACATATTGGACAAACATGGACTAGTGTCATGACCAATCACTACTTTTACCAAACATTTTAGACCAACACCGACGTGCGAGGAGCAACACAAAACGACGCGTACGATAGACATAGCATGTCAACTCGGGCCCATTTGTGAATGGCTCATAGCATGACAACGTAGGTGGGACTTAACCTCTCTCATGTTTTGTTTCGATAAAAAATAAACTTTATTAAAAGTAAACATATTAGATTGATTTGAAAAAAATATGATATCCCAACAAGAGTATCTTGCTCTCTACTTATAGGAAACAATTTTAGCTCCTAATCATTTTCTGTGCACGCTATTTCTACTCTGAAACTTCTTTGCACCCCTCTTTTCGTCACTCCTCCCTCATTCTCTTGAAAATGAGCAACAATCCATCTATACACAGGAGAAAAACATAGTCCATCAGATTGAGTAAGCTCGAAACTTTTGGAGCAAAAAATTGATCACATGGGCAATTCAACAGATCAATGCATCAACAGCCAAGACATCTAGATTGCATGAGTAGATCGCAGGAGAGAGATAATTGTACTACATGAGCGGATCATAGGAGAGAGACATGTGGACTACATAGGCAGATCATAGGAGATTTTTTGCTAAAAAACAGTTGGTAGTTTACCTATGTGAACTCAATTTTTATGGCCTATTTGGTAGAGCTCTGGATCCTAAAATTCATATTAAAGCTAGAGTAGAGAACTTGAAGCTGGCTAGACCCTATTCTCAGTGGATCTACTCTTCAGGAAAAGTGTTTGATTTGACTCCAGATGCATATGACAAAGAAGCTGGACTAGAGTCCTGCCAACGCACCCTTAATGTAAGGATTTCAAACGCACCCTTAATGTAGAGATTTAAGTTTAGAGATTCCGACGGCTCTTACCTCTCAGTCTTTTTCCCCTTTTTAATTTGAAGAGGAAAATTGATTATTTGACACTAAAAATTTTGAGCTTCCATCGTTTGCCACCTAAAATTTGGCTTTGACTAATTACCATCCAAAATTTTTACATCATTTATTTTTTGTCAATTCTACAATTTTAAACCTTTTTAATACCTTTTCTTGTTGAAAGGACATAATCGCCCTTACTCCCATCAGTTCCTCACCAGCACACGAGCATCTCTGAGTAGGTGTCTGTTTCAGTTGGTATACTACGTTAATTAATCATGTTTTCTAAGTTTTTGATGGAATTGATGTAATAAAAGCTGCAAGAAGGCTTATTAATTGCCCAGTTTGCCCTTAACGATGGTAAATTAATGTTGTAACTTGTAAATGAATTTACTAAAAGGTCATGGAAGGCAACGATGTTATAAGAATTAAGAACCGATGGGAGTAAGGGCAATGACGTCTTTTCAACAAAAGAAAAGTATTAAAAATGTTTAAAATTGTAGAAATGAAAAAATAAACGATGTCAAAATTTTAAAATGGCATTTAGTCAAAGCCAAACTTCCGATTGGCAAATGATTGAATGAAATCTCATAGTTTTCAACAGAAGATAATTAAGGTTCCGTTTGGTGGTTGGGTTAATTTTTTCCGTGCCATTACAATTTTCACGGTTTGCCAATATGCCATCGGTGTGTCACTGACAAATGGGGACCACCACAGTCACTGACAGTGGCTTATAGGCAATTTCTGAAAATTATAATGGTATGTGAGTAATTTTCACTTGGTTTTGGGTTATAGGGACTAAACTTTTAGTCTCTCTCACATCGAATGTTTAGATACTATTTTAGAGTATTAAATATAGATGATTTATAAAACCCATTTATAATCGGTGGATTATTCGCGAGATAAATCTAATGAGCCTAATTACGTCATGATTTGACAATGCGATGATATAGTAAACATTTGCTAATCATAGATTAATTAGGTTTAATAGATTCATCTCACGAATAATCTCCAATACTGCAATTATTTTTATAATTAGTTCATGTTTAGCCCTTCAAATAGACGTTCAAACATCCGATGTGACACGAACTAAACTTTAGTCCATAGAACCAAACCTCCTAAATTTTCCTTTTTAAAGAGTACCTCCTAGCTAGTTATACCTTAATCTTTTCTTTTCTAATCCAAACGCATTCTATAAATATAAAGGCAGGAGGTAAAGAGTGAATCTAATATTGTGACATTGTTGTCATTCTTTAATTAATAGAGCTTAGAATATTTTATCATGTCTGATGACATCCATGATTGGCAGTTAATAAGTTTACTGTGATACTATCACACGAGCTTCAATACTGTTCATGAAAAAAATATTTTGCCTACGTGGCATGGCATTTTATCGACGCACAAAGCCACAAACCGGTTAAGCTAGCGACAGATGGTGGACATGTCATTTGCACACTGTATCACATATCATCAGGCGCCTTGGTCCCAAAAGCCAAAAGGATCAGTGATGTATAGTAGTAGCGACTTGTAACGTGGTGCTATATATGGGCGCGCGCCATGCACGGCCGGCATGGGCACACATGGTCACGCTGGTATTGCACTGTTTTATCATAGAGATGCATGGACATTAGGTAAGGGTGATTATTTCTCTTTTTTATAAAAGAAAGGGGGCTAACATTTTTTTGTAAAAATAATTTTAGAGTAAGATTTCATATTTATATTTATAATTATCCTAGAACCAAAACTACTTGAAAATTTGACCAAAACATTCTAATATAATCATTAAAATTAGGTTCTAATTTAAATTTAGCTATAGCTTTTAGGGAGGGGAAAAAAGTAAGACCCCTTCGTTATTAGATGTAATAAGTTTGGTTGTTGACAGTGTATGAATTCTGATATTGTTCACAATTTAATTTTAGCTCGACACATCAGAGCTCAATTCAGTATTTGAAAATGAGTAGAAATTGCTAACTAATTTGTTTGGTTTTTTATAATTTATATTTCTATCAATTTTATAGAATATATATATCATTTTACTGAAAAACTATACCAACAGTATAATATCAAATTAGTTTTATTAAATTCACCGTGAAAGGTGTAGATGTTAATATATTTTTCAAACTTATAGTGGAAGTCATAAAAATTATTCTAAAAGCCATTTCATTTATAATATGAAATGCACCTAATATATTTAAACTGTATCCCAAGTAGTCGGTAGTCAGATTCGGGAGTCGGCATTCCCAAGTACCGGATCTGAGCTAAGACTCGGAGGTCGGGGTCAATATTACCGAGTGCTTGATCCGAGTCGAAACTCGGGGGTCGTGGGTTGGCCTGCCGAGCCCGACCACATGTTCCCGAAAACTAACTCTTTGCCTTGTGGAGACCGAGTCTTTTCTTTCCTCGTTCTGATTCTTTGGGAATATGGAGAAGTTTGTGGGATATGATTATATGGAAACTGACTTAATTGAGATCGTGATCGTGACATGAGATCCAGTTACTCCTATATAAATATCCGTGTTGGACCGGAAACGGCGACCAGAGGGGGGGTGAATGGGAGCTTTTAAAATTTCTGGCTAAAAACTAGCCTTCGGTTTCAGTTCTGTCTTCTGCGGAACAGGCTTCGAACACTACCTTCGAAGGTCTGATTCGGAGGTACTTCGACACCTTCGAACACAGGCTTCGGAGGAGCAAAAGTTCGAAGCCAAGAAGACTTCGCTCCACTTACAACCCTCGAAAATCTACTCTGCTTAGTCAGTACAGGCTCCGCACACAGGGTGCTTCGAGCAGGCTTCGCACTTCACCCTTCGCAAGAGTGGACAGCCCTCTGAGGACTTCGACCAAGTACTTGGCAGCAGCAACTGGTGCTGAGCTTCGTACACGAAGGTCTACACGCACACAAACAGACTACACTAGGGGCTTCGACACAAGAAGCAAGACGGGCAACAATCAGGGCTTCGCTAGTAAGCAGCGAGGTCACGCCTCCTGTTACACAGAGCGAATGCACACTGACAAAACACACCTCGCACGAAAAACAACCTTCGCCTCAACAGGCTTCGGTGCACTACTACAGGCGAGGTATGCAATGCGAGCTCAAGCAAAAGCACAGGAAACAGGGCTTCGCCGCTTGAACAAGGAACACAGAAAATGAACTCTCTGGATGTATTACAATCGAAGTGTGTGGCTACAGGAGCTCAACAGTAAATGCTCAAAGTGTTAAATGTTACCTACCGAGCACTACAACAAAACAAAAGATTTTCGTCGGCCAATATAACTTCCGTCGGCTTTTGGGCAAGCCGACGGAAGTTAACTTAACTTCCGTCGGCTTTAATGCTGGCCGACGGAAGTTAGCGGGGATTTTTCCTTGGCCGCTCGGATCCCCCTAACTTCCGTCGGCCAGCATTAAAGCCGACGGAAGTTAGCTAACTTCCGTCGGCTTTAATGCTGGCCGACGGAAGTTAGGGGGCTTTTCCCCCAACCGCGCGCGCGTACAGGGAGCCCTAACTCCCTGTACACGCGCGCACTCCCGCCCGTTCCCCGCCGCCGCCGCTCCTGCGCCCGCCGCCTCCTGCGCCTGCCGCCGCCGCTTCGCCGCCTCGGCCGCCGCCCGCCGCCACCGCTTCGCCGCCCGGCCGCCGCTTCGCCGCCCGGCCGCCGCCCGCCCGCCCGCCCCCGCCCGCCCGCCCGCCCGGCCGCCAATCCGCCCGGGCTCGAGTGATTGCTCCTTCAAGGTCGGCTGGACCGGTTCGAGGTGTCCTCGTCCACTCCCCTCACCTGATCGGAAGCGACCGAGCCTTCATCGTCTTCGTGAGGTCCGTGCTTCGTCCCGATTCCACTGTAGTCGTCGCCATTTTTTAGTTAACATGTCGCCATTTTTTGTGTGTACTACATGTGGGGCCCATGGGTTTAGATGATTAATTAATGTGTGATATGCAAAGGGGCAGAAGAACACAATGGTGCCCTTTGTATAATAGTTTGTAAGCTTGATTTGATCATTAGGAGGATTAATAACTGGTGCTTAAGTACGATGGCATGCAAAGCCCTGGCATAAAATATCTATGTGCAGTGCTTATCTAATAATGTAGGGCCTAGCTAATGCATACCACCATCATCTCTTGCATATCTCTCCTTAATTAAAAATGTTAATTAACCTAGATGGGGATTAATATATGGGGCCTAATTACAGCTAGGTAGTGACCCATATTAGCTAGCTTAATTAGCTGGATGGTTAGTAGTTAGAGGCATGTACATATGCATCCTAGAATTATGGATTATGTTGTGTCAAGTTGAAGCCACAACAGTTATCTAGCTAGCTAGCTACAATGACATGCACCATGATATAGGAACACAACTGCATAAACAAATGAGATTTTCACCTGTGGTACCACTTGCTACTATCAATATTGCTCCATGTGGAATGATTGCGGCAACCCGCTGGTCCCTTGTTATTCAAATGCTCTTGCTTGAGTATCTAAGTAAGCCTCTATTTGATTGTACTTTCTGTTCAATGTTTAACTTTAGATCTGTAATAGTCCACACTGCTTTTATCATGATAAATTTTTAAGAGGTATAAACTATTAAACTACCTAGTGAACATAGATACTAGCAAGTTTCAGGTGCCGTTGCCCATGGATGATGCTGTTTATCTGTTTTTGACACTCAATATCAGAGATTTTTCAGCAGATTGAGGCATAATGTTGTCTTTTCAGTTTTCTTCGCCCGAACCAAAATGTGTATTATCCGTTTCTAGGCTTTGCACATAGATGTGTTAATCTTACAAAGGTGTAAGGTAAAATCAGCAAACATGTAATGCCCTAATGAGATTTACTTGTTTATTTCATGAAGACCTATCTGTATGTCTTGTATGTCTGTTCTTGCCCTGTTTGGTGGTGTATTGAATCCATCTTCCCTATGATGTGTGGTTGTGTGCTGAATTTAATTGGTCGCCTAGGCGACGCCTAGGCGCCCGCCTAGGCTCCTAAGCGTCCAGTCGGCCCCCGTAGATAGTGTAACGAAACCTATGCGTCACCCGTTTCGGACCAACATGTCTCACACGTGTCATGCGTGTGAGATGTGCAGGTCCGGAATTGTCCCTTTTTAGACAGCCTCAGAGTGGGCGACAGAGCGTGGTTTTATGATGAGTCATGAGTCCGAATGAGATTTCAGTAACATAACCTTGTTGTTCTCCATTGCACCACTATCAGGCGTGCAATTGGAGAACAGCGGGGTTATGCTGCTGAAATTTCGTTCGGACTCATGGCTCGTCATAAATACCACGTTTTGTCGGTCACTCTTGGGTGGGTTTAGGACCTATCTTTTCCTATAGACCATGGTTGTCACGGCATCGCCTGCGTCGACTAGGCGTCCAGGCGGTCACCGCCGGACGCCATGGTGAATCGCGTCGCCGGTGGGCTCTGCTTCCCCTTGCGTCGTCGGCCGCCCGGCCGCCTCTACTTCCCCTCCGTTGTCCGGAGGCGGAGGCGGGGGGTGGCCAGGGTGTGCGTTTGTTGCGAGCCCTTTGATTGAATGAATGTTTTGCATATAGAATGGCTGAGGACGACCGACGGTGGATGTATAGTGGTTGGATGAAAAGTGGAGCTCACACGAGGGAGTGGGTAATCAACGCTGAGAAATTTGTTGATCGTGCATTCGCTTTGACAACAAACACTGGCGCGAGGTGCCCATGCATGAAGTGCAGAAATTCTCGTTGGCAAGACAAGAGGACGTTGTCATTGCATATTTGCAAATATGGTTTCGTGCCAGGTTATGAAGTTTGGTCTTTTCACGGCGAGACAGGCCTTGAAAAAACGGTATCAGTAGTGGAAGAAGAAGATGATAGCGTTGCTGACGATAGGATGGATGAGATGGTTGATGCTATACGACTGGAGTTTGAATCAAACCCCGAGGATCCTCCAACACCGGAGGTTCAAAAGTTTTTCGACATCCTTCGAGCTTCAGAAGAGCCATTGCATGAGCACACCACCGTAAGCGTTCTCGCTTTCGTGACTCGTATTATGGCTATTAAGTCAAAGTTTGCATTTTCAAACAATTGTTATAAGGAGCTCTTGAATCTGATCAGCGATATCCTTCCTAAGAACCATAAGGTGCCGAAAGACATGTATCAGTCAAAGAAAATGCTTTCTGCTCTCGGTATGGAGTATGAGAAGATTGATGTGTGCCGAGATAATTGTATGCTGTTCTGGAAAGAACATAGTAATGAGGTGAAATGCTTAAAATGTGGTAAACCGAGATTCGTAGAGGTCATAAATGAAGACGGAGAGAAGGTGACGACAGAGGTTTCTCATAAGCAACTTCGTTACATGCCTCTTACACCTCGGGTGAAACGATTGTTTCTATCAAAGAAAACAGCTAGACATATGCGATGGCATAAAGAAGGTGTACGTGAGAATAATCAAGTAATGGTGCACCCATCTGATGGTGCGGCATGGAAGGCTCTAGATGATTTTGATGCAGACTTTGCTAGTGATGCAAGGAATGTTCGCATCGGGTTGGCAACTGATGGATTCACGCCTTTCAATGTAACGGCATCGTCGTACTCTTGTTGGCCCGTGTTTGCTATTCCATACAACCTTCCACCTTCATTTTGTATGAAATATGAATTTATGTTCCTGTGTCTCATTATACCCGGTCCAGATCATCCTGGAACACGACTAAACGTGATGTTGAAGCCCTTAATTGAAGAGTTAAAACAATTGTGGAAAGGAGTTGAAGCATATGACTATGACCAGAAACAAAAATTCAATCTTCGAGTTGCGTATCTGTGGTCGGTCCACGATTTTCCGGCATACGGTATTTTTTCTGGTTGGAGTTGTCATGGAAGGTTGACATGCCCGATATGTGCGAAGGACACAGATTGTTTCCGTCTGAACTTCGGGGGAAAGATTTGTTACTTTGATTGCCATAGATGCTTTTTGCCCATGAATCACCCATTTAGGTTACAGAGGAACAATTTCAAGAAGGACAACATTGTTGTAAAGGGACCACCAAGGCGTTTAAATGGTACAGAAATCGCTGATATGCTGAATGAGTTGGTCCTTAATGAAAATGAGGATGGATTTGTAGGATTCGGAACCGAACATAATTGGACCCACATATGTGGTTTATGGGAACTGCCGTACGTCAAATCACTAATTCTGATGCACAACATTGACGTTATGCATCAGGAACGTAATGTTGGTGAAAGCATTATAAGTACATGTATGGATTTTACTGACAGGACAAAAGATAATGTAAAGGCGAGAAGAGATTTAGCTGAGATTTGTAATCGACCAACCCTTGAGTTGACGAATAGTGGTGGCAAGCCACGTGCCCCATTTTGTTTAAAACCTAAAGAAAAAAAACAAGTAATGAGGTGGTTGAAAAATTTGAAATTCCCAGATGGTTACGCCGCGGGATTTAGAAGAGCTGTGAACTTGAAGACAGGGAAATTAAATGGATTGAAAAGTCACGATTACCACATAATAATGGAAAGACTCCTTCCTGTAATGTTTCGTGGGTACCTGAATGATGATGTGTGGAAGGCGTTAGCTGAGCTGAGCCATTTTTATAGACAACTTTGTGCGAAAGAAATTAAGAAAGATATGATGGAGATGCTAGAGAAAGAGATCCCGGTGCTTTTATGTAAACTGGAAAAAATATTCCCTCCAGGGTTCTTCAATCCAATGCAACATTTACTGGTTCATCTGCCATATGAAGCTAAGGTAGGTGGCCCTGTGCAATATAGGTGGATGTATCATATTGAAAGATCCCTAAAGAAGCTTAGAGCGATGGTTGGTAATAAGGCCAGAGTTGAAGGTTGCATCGCAGAAGAATTTAAATTGAAAGAGATAGCATACTTCACTAGTGTATACTTCGCTGAACATCACAATGTCAACACACCTGCTACACGGTACCATATGGATGAAGACCATCCTTGTAGTGATCTCCAAATATTTGGGTGGAAGGGCATAACTGTTGGTGTTTCCACGACATATTATGTAACTCAGGAAGAACGAACAAATGTCTTGCTCTACATGTACTCAAATATGGAAGAGATGGAACAATATTTCGCGTAAGTGATTCGTTTTAGTTTTATATTTTACCTCCAAATTTTATACCCGTTTGTTTACCTATTCGTTACATTGACAGTATGTTTGATTTGAAATACTTGACTTCTGGTCGTCAACCAACGGAGAAGCAATTAGATAAATGGGTTAATTTTTTCTGTGCCATTACGATTTTTACGGTTTGCCAAAATGCCATCGTTGTGTCACTGCCAGATGGGGGCCGCCACAGTCACTGACAGTGGCATGTAAGCAATTTCTGAAAATTATAATGGCATGTGAGTAATTTTCCCTAGATAAATTGCGTCGAGAAGGAGTAAATGGCGGGCCTAGTTTTCTCACTTGGTTCAGAGAACATGTAAATCCTTACCTTTTCTGACACGTATTATTTTACTCTACTGGGTTAATTATCTTATAATCTCTTATGATTTGCAGTGCGTGCTCGCTGACAATGTACATATAGACTTGCGACAGCTCTCTTACGGTAGTATTAGTGCCAAAAGTTACGGTCGCTATGATGTTAATGGTTTCCGCTTCCGTTCAACTATATTTGAAGCATATCGACCTCTAGCGGCAACAACTAATACTGGTGTTGTTACAAGGGTCGTTGATGGACAAGGACACGAAACTATGTATTATGGAATCATCAAAAATATAATCGAGTACAAATTTGTCGGGAATAAGGAGATTAAAGTAGTCTTCTTCGATTGTGATTGGTTCGACCCTAAACATGGTACTCGTGAAAACCAATTTGGGATGGTTGAAGTCAAACACGCGGAACGATTATCTAGTTGCGACAATTTTGTCCTTGCTCATCAAGTCGAGCAGGTGTATTATATGCCCTACCCATGTGAAAAACTAAGTGCTTGGTGGGTAGTCTACAAAGTGAATCCTCGGGAACGTCTACACACCCCTAGTGATGACGCTTATCAATTGGAGGTTGAAGAGGTCGATGAGGTTTATCAAGATGATGAATTGCCGACTTCGTTTAATGTAGAGTCAGAATCGTCGACAAATTCTTTTCTCGGCGATTCTAATGATGTGGCAGTTCCCGAGAAAAGGAAACACCAACATAAGAAGAAAAAAGTAACATGGCGTGCTTTGGGGAGAAAAGGACAGATTGATCCTGATTTTGATGATAATTGACAAGTAATTGTTTTCATACATGGATATGCAATATACTTCATATTACATGTTTTTCATATGTACAAACCTTCTTTACTAATAAATGCTTGTTTGTGCTTATTTTGAACAGGATGTCGAAAAAGATGAAGAGTGTCACGAGGAAGCTCTTCCGCTTGGGGAGTTCATCGGCGAGTACTCCGGCGAGTACACCGAAGAGTCAGGAGGACACCCTATTCCAGGGTAGTTCCTCTTCTTCAAACAGACGTCGTCAAGAGCAGCTCCTGAGATGCATAGATCCGACATTAATTGGTCGGCCTATTGCATTTCAACTAGATGAGGAGGTAACTTTCAGATTGTTTTTTATGCCAGTTATAAACTATTACTAATTGTTTCAATACTGTTTTGTAGGAGGAAGAACACTTGGAGAGTGCGGGTCATGAGGATGATCCGGTGGGTGGCGGGCAAGAGGGGGATGTCCCAGAGTGTGCGGCACAGAGGGATGACCCAGAGGGTGTGGGGCAGGGGGATGACCCAGAGGGTGCGGGGCAGGGGGATCTCCCGGAGGGTGCGGGTCAGGAGGAAGGTGCTGAGGCTGCCGGCGGGTCCTCGGTATCTTTCAGGACGAGCCACTTGGTCGCTCCACCAGTAGTCTCTTCCGGTGGAGCCAAGATCGAGATTACGCCTGTTGGTGACGGGTAAGTGTAATACTCTTCTGTTGTTTTGCTTTTGTTTTCAAAAAATTTCTTTCACTAAACTAATTAACTTATTTATTATGTATTTCTAGATCTTGGATTGACTCTCGATTCGACGGCACTTTGAGGGTCAGGCAGGTTAACCAAATATTGGGTAACCTGTGCCGTCTGCACTACCCAGGGGTGCTGACAATGCCGACCGGCGAGCGGGTTCTATGCCAGACATGGGACCAGTACCGGTTCGCTCCTGACGGGCGCCACGGAACTGCTCAGGGGCGGTGTCTCATGACTTCTGGGTATGCAAGTGTTTTTTCAATCTACTTTTAGGCTTTTCGAGTTACAACACTGTACTAATCATTACTTTTGCAGTTACGCTTTTGCTTGCCAGAAGTCGGCAATCACCATAACCATGCGCTTCAAGTCTTCAACAACAATGCACATAAGGTGGTGAAGGACGCCATTTCGTATGCCCGCATTCAAGCGAACAATGCTTACTACAAGGAGAAGCTAGGGCAACGAATGAGCAAGGCGACGGGCTCATCGTCAATTTATTTGACTGAAGAAGAATACCGTTCGGTAAACAATTCTAACTTTTTACTCTTCGATTGTTGAGATTTGTTGTCATATAATACAAATAGCATCTCTGTTCAGGTGAGGATTCCGTGGTTTGCAAACCGCGAGGACGCCTATTTCGAATTCTGCAAGATTTGGTCTTCAGCCGCATTTAAGAAGACTTCCGAGCAGAAAAGACAATGCCGCGGGACGGATCCGAAGCACAGATATGGTGCCGACGGACATATTCGCCACGCTAAACGCTTGGTAAGACCGATCTGTCACTCTCTAGCTATAGATACATTGTAATGCGACTAACTCATTTCTAATGTACAGGAAGCTAAATCTGGCAACGTGCCAAATGACATAGAGGTGTATACCTCTGGTCACAAAGGAAGCGATCCGACACAGCCAGATGTCTTGTGTAGCCAGACAGCCACGGACCATTTGGTGAGATGTTATTAAGAGTTTACGTAATTTCATTTTTCTGCGTCTAGCTAATCGGACATGTTTTTTGCAGGCGCAGTATGGTGAACACATGGTTCGACTCCATGGAGAGGACTATGATTGGCGGAGAGAACCTGTGGACCAAATGGCCGTGTACTCCAGCGGAGGTGGCAAAAGCCATGGACGGTGAGACAATGTTTTTATTAATGTTTTGTGTATGGTATTGTGATGGTAACTAACCCCTGTTAATGTTGCAGGTACTCCATGTTCAATGGAGTTATTGACTCGAGAGCGGTGAGAGCTCAGAAGTCAGCTCAGTCGTCGCAGAGCTCCGTCGGAGTTGGCTCCAGCCGTTGTCGCTCAGAAGAAACCCCGGAGATGGTTCGGATGAGGGAGGAAATGAGGCGGCGCGACGAGCACTACAACAAACAACAAGAGTACTATACCGCCTGCTTAGCACAACAGCAGGCGATGATCCAAGTAAGCTTACTTTAGAGTGTTGCAGTTCAAAAGTATTCAGAAATAGGTTTAGAACTAACTGATTACATTACAACATGTGTAGCAACTAGCCCAGCAAAACAGTGGATTTGACATGTCCATGTTCCAACCACTACCTCCCCCGCCACCACCACTATCTCCTACATCACCTGAGGTACCTCCTAAATACTTAAGTTAGCGTTTAGAAGGGTAGTTGAGTTCGTTTCTAATTTTGTCTATTTCTTCAGTGTTTCCGTATGCCTGGCCAGGATGGAGCCTCCAGGGCAAATGTGAACGAAGCGGGAGGCAGCGGCGGCGCCCACGACCCAAATGTGGGCGATCAGTGAGTATATGGACAAATATGACTTTGTATGTGGCTCTCGCTGTGTTTTGTGAATTTGTATGTGAGTTTGGATGTTATATGTGAATTCAGATGTGTACTGTGACTTTGGATGTGAATTCAGTTATATTATGTGATTTTGGATGTGATGTGTGAAGTGTGGATGTGAATTTGGATGTGAGATGTGATTTTGGATGTGAGATGTGATTTTGGATGTTATATGTGAAGTTTGAATGTGATTTTGGATGTGAAATGTGATTTTGGATGTGTATTGTGAATGTATGTGAAATTGTGGTTGGATGTGAGTGTGAGTAGGGGAACCAGGAAAAAATAAAAAAAAATACCAGGTAACTTCCGTCGGCTTTGACCATAGCCGACAGAAGTTAGCTGGTTTCGGCCACGTGGGCAGAAAGGCTAACTTCCGTCGGCTTCGGCCCTAGCCGATGGAAGTTAGCTGCCCCTAACTTCCGTCGGCCAGGGTGGCCGACGGAAGTTAGTGCCCCTCTGGTGACGTGGCAGTGTTCGGCGCTAACTTCCGTCGGCCACGTCAAGCCGACGGAAGTTAGCTAACTTCCGTCGGTGGCCGACGGAAGTTAGCTAACTTCCGTCGCCTCGCTTCCGTCGGCCAAAGGCCGACGGAAGATAGCGTTTTGCCGAAGGAAGTTGGCTTCTTCCGTCGGGAAAGGGCTAACTTCCGTCGGCTTTGGCCGACGGAAGTTGCCTATTTTGTTGTAGTGGAGCCCCCATATTTATAGCCCACAGTTCACCCAAAGGAAGTGACTACTTTACCCCTAGGGTTTACAAAAGATTTGACTCTTCAGAACTAAGGGGTACAAAAGGTAGTCCACCTTTATTCTGGAGGCTTCTCTGTCAGCTTTGCAGAGGGGACAGTGTCAGCCTTTTACAGAACAGACAGTGTCAGCCTTTGCAGTCTTTGGCCTTTTGGAATCCTCCCTTCGCACGCGAGGGTGCGGTAGCTTCGGTGAGAAGCCTGAAGCCAGATGGCCTTCGCTTCACCGAAGTCAGTCTCTGATACACTGACGGTTTTGAGCCGAAGCCGTCAAAGCTCTTGAGCCTTCGCACCAACACCTCCGGAGTGGACCACCACGGCTTCACAGCTACACCCAGCTCGAACTCCGTCAGTCCGTGTACCGAAGCCATGCAGGCCGAAGCACCACAAGACAACCTCACTCCGGAGCTAGCCTCGCTCCGAAGCCTTTCACACTCCGAAGCCCCACCTTCGGAGTACCACCCTTCAAAGTCCCTCCTTCGTCCAAGGCCTCCGCATGAAGCATTCCACGAGCCCTTCATCGCAGTGCCTCTCCCCGAGCACACTCCTCGACGAGCCTCACCCGGACCATGCCTTCGATGCGCCTCGACTTCTGAGATCTTCGTCGGGTACATTCGAGTGTCTCCCTCCGGAGCACACTTCGAACACCTTGCCTCCGCAGAGGACTTCTTCCAACCAACTCCGAAGTCACTCCATTCGGAGTACCTTCGAAGTGCCTCACCTCCGAGGACTTTGTCTCGGAGTACCTTCAGTCGGAGCCACACTCCGCACTCTCTGCCTTCACCTGGCACGCCTCGACCCGAGAACTGACCCGGACCACCTTCGTAGCCACCGTGACGGAGCTCCCCGCTCCCCTGGCCTCAAGCCTCCCGCTTGACCCAGGTTCACCTGCTGCGAACCTTGTCCGTCGCCTCCGAAGTCCCTGCGCACCACCGACAAGCAGACAAGTGTATCCAGTACTCCGGAGACCTCTCCGGGTTAGCAACCTCCGGCACACACTCCGGTGTACCGCTCAAAGTACCGAACCCTTCGGTACGAATCCAGTCATCGTGTACTGTCGGACCCCTCCGACATGCACACTCCGCTGCAACAGCTGCAGCAAGCAAACACCGAACACCCTTCGGTGAGAACACCTCCGAACAGCCTTCGGAGGTACCACCTCCGAAGCCCCTTCGGAGGTACCCTTCGAACAGAGGGTAAAATCCTGTCAATCACTCATCACAAAACACCGAAACCAACCCTTGGTTTCTCAATCTCCCCCTTGATGAGTGCATTGACAACCAAATCGAAGTTCAAGAAAATATAAAAAATTTTCAGCACACAAGTGACCATAAAAACTCAGAAAAGAGCCAAATCATGACACTTGATAAAAGAATTTTCCTCCCCCTTTCTCACAAGAGTGAAAAGCCCCTTCGGCAATAAAAACTCCCCCTGAGTTAAATTTTCCTTTTTGGCAATAAAGAACCATCTCCCCCTTTATGTCAAATGTTCTCCCCCTTGAAAATTATACCCCCTTGCGGCAGAGAACGAAGCAAATCTCTCCCCCTTTGGCAATGCAAGCATCAAGGAGCATGTAAAAGATGCAAAGCTTCGAAATGAGCAGAAATGCAAAGACATATGGAGCAAAAATATGCCAATATTAATACCAATGACCATGTGCTCAGCGCAAATTAATATTCTCTAAAAACATGATGAAGCATGTGAATTTATCATTTTTGGAATAAAAGCATCACCACTTAGTCAAGGAAACTAGACAAGTAAGAGCAAGGACTGCGCAAAGCTAGTCAATCTCTACTCTAGACAGACAAGTCCAGTTCAAAAGGAGCTTGAAAAGCAAACTTGATAGACAATGAATTTTGTTGTTCTTTTCTTAGTGCCAGGGGTTATTTGTTTGTCCACCTTATTCTTTCCAATCCGGCCAAGCCTAGGCATGAAAGCCATAAGAAGCTTAAGGCAAAGATTTTGGTATACACTACACTATTCCAGTTCAAACCGATGCGGGTATGATTTATCTATTTTAGAAATTGTAGGACCGGATTAGGCAACTAGAGAGGGGTGAATAGACGCCTCAATAAATTCTTTCGAATCGATGATCTTTTCTAAACACCCAACACTCCTCTAAAACAAATATACTAGCGGAAGCAAACTGATTAAAAAAGCACATATGCAATTAGTGTTTTCACTCTCCTGTCAAATATGATATCAAGTGATAGTCTGAGAAATCATAAGCACTGAAAATATTCTGGTCTTTAAAAATCAACTAGTGTCCTAATTAAAAAGACAACAACACATTGCTAGAGGCAGATTATTGATAACAAGATATGCAGACCAAAATATAGTCTCTAATTAGACAAACACATTGTCAAACATTCAAACTCAAGTTTACATCTTCTCTGAGAAATACAGATTACAATCCCAACAGTGTCTTCTTGGAAAGCGTGCCAAGGGAACGATGAACAGTATCAGTGAAGGACAGAGAATTAGGCAATAAGAAAACCAGATATTTGACGCTAAAAAAACAAAACAACCCAGACATCAGAAAAGTTTACTTGTACCAGCGGAGAAAACTACATGCGCTGAAGTAATGTCTGAAGAAGAATCGCAAGAAGTGATATTATGCAGGCAAACTATCCTCGTGGCCTGCCGTGAATCAGTGCCGCATGGTACTGTTCACGTTACAGTCAGTACTATAACATTTATTTAGGTTAAAAAGTCAATTTTAATTAAATTCGTTTAGATTATTCTGTTCTAGATTTAATAGAATAGATTAATTAAAAGGTTGGTCCTGTGTCTATAAAAATAAAGCCCCAATAGGTATTTAGGTCGTCGAGTATTCAGTTTAGGCTTTGCCTCATGTATCTACTGTCTCGTTGGTGCGTTAGGCCGTTACGGCTCCGCAGCGCCGATGAGGTCCAGGCCCTTGACCATCTACTTCGTTTTCCTATCAATAAAGAAAACTAGTTCCGTGGAATCCCTGTACCCGTGACAATCTGGTATTAGAGACCACTTATTCACCCACCATGCCTCCGACTGCCACGGGTTCAGGGAAAGATGCCAATTCCACCAGCGACAACATCGGCAAACATTTGGATCGCCTTAAGGATCTAGTGCACTCTCTCACCGGCAAAGTCGACGACATCAAGAAGCAACAGCAGGCATGTATCGTCGCAATCAGCCGCATAGAGGAGGCACAAGGCACGCCAGGAGCAGACCAAGAGTAAGCTGACACGATTGAAAAGAAGCTACAGCCGATCTAGCCCTTGGAGGAAATGGTAACCGCATTGGAGGTGACCATCCAGAATCCTGGCCAGCATCCTCCCCAGATTGCCGCTGATCATGTGGATCCACCTCCGCATCGCCAGGGAGGGAGGCGACCAGGGCTGCCCTAGTGGTGGCGTGGGAGGCCTCGGCAGAGCCAGGTCAGGCAGTGATGGCTCAGTCGGCGACGTCAATAGTGTTGTGGAGGACAACGCTACTACCCTGACCATGCAAAGTACACCCTCACACGCAAGGACGATGGCCTGGCCGACGGTTGGGGGATCAACGTGGGATGCCGTGGCGGCACCAACAGCCCAGCTCGAGGACGAGCTGGTTTTCAAGGGGGGAAGAGATGTCATGGCCTCAGATCAGGGGTCGGAGGGCCTAGCCCGCCTGTGAACAGTACTGTGTGGTACTGTTCATGTGAATAGTACAGTAGTACTATAGCATATTAGAATTTTGTTAGTTTAGGTTAAGGAGTCCTAATAGATTAATTCTATTTAGATTATTCTGTTAGGATTTAGTAGATTAGATCAATTAGAGGGGCTAATCTTGTGTCTATATAAACAAGACCTCAATCAGGTGTTTAGTCATCGAGTATTTAGTTTAGGCTTTGCCTCCTGTATCCCCTACCTCATTGGTGCATCAAGCCGTTATGGCTCCGCCGCGTCGACGAGGTCCAGGCCCTCGATGATCTACTTTGTTTTCCTATCAATAAAGAAGACTAGTCCCATGGAATCCCTATACCCATGACAATCTGGTAGGAGTTCTGGATAGTCTAGCTCGAGGACGAGCTGGTTTTCAAGGGGGAAGAGATGTCAGTGCCTGCCATTAACAGTACAACACGGTATTGTTTACGTGAACAGTACTACGGTACTGTAGCAGATTAGAATTTTGTTAGTTTTGGTTAAGGAGTCCTATTAGATTAATTATGTTTAGATTATTCGGTTAGGATTTAGTAGATTAGATCAATTAGAGGGACTGATCTTGTGTCTATATAAACATGACCCCAATGAGGTGTTTAGTCATCGAGTATTCAGTTTAGGCTTTGCCTCATGTATCCCTTGCCTCGTTGGTGCGTCAGGCTATTACAGTTCCGCGGCGCCGACGAGGTCCAGGCCCTCGACCATCCACTTCATTTTCCTATCAATAAATAATACTAGTTCCATGGAATCCATGTACCCGTGATAATATGGTATCAGAGACCACTGGTTCGCCCACCATGCCTACGACTGCCATGAATTTAGGGAAAGACACCAATTCCACCGGCGAAGACATCGACAAATGTCTGGATCGTGTTGAGGAGCTAGTGCACTCTCTCATCGGAAAAGTCAACGACATCAAGAAGCAACAGCAAGCATGCATCGTCATAATCAATCGCATGAGGCGGCACAAGGCACGCCAGGAGCAGACCAGGAGCAGGCTGACGCGATTAAAGAGAAGTTGCAGCCGATCCAACCCTTGGAGGAGAGGGTAATCGCGTTGGAGGTGCCCGTCCAGAATCCTGGCCAACAACCTCCCTAGGATGCCGCTGATCACGTGGATCCACCTCTGCACCACTAGGGAGGGAGGCGGCCAAGGCTGCTCCGGTAACGACGTGGGTGGCCTCGGCAGGGCCAGGTCAGGAGGAGACGGCTCGGTCGGTGACACCAACAGAGCTTCAGAGGCCATCGCTACTCCCCTGATCGTGTAGGTCAGTGAGTAGTTGGGCATGGCTGGCGACGATTTTTGGACGGCAACAGCGATGAGAGTTCCGTACAGTCCAGCTCGAGGACGAATTGATTTTTAAGGGGGGAAAAGATGTCGTGGCCTGCCGTGAACTGTACCGCCGGTCGTCCGGGGTACTCTCGACAGCTCGGTCGACGACACTAAGAGAGCTTCAGAGGCCATTGCTACTCCCTTGACCGTGCATATCGGCGAGCAGTTGGGTGCGACCGACGATGACGATGGGAGTTCTGGACAGTCTAGCTCGAGGATGAGCTAGTTTTCAAGGGGGAAGAGATGTCATGGCCTGTCGTGGTATTATAGTAGATTAGGATTTTATTAGGTTAGGTTAAGGAGTCCTATTAGATTAATTTTGTTTAGATTATTCGGTTAAGATTTAGTAGATTAGATCAATTAGAGGGATTGATCTTGTGTTTATATAAACATGCCCCCAATCAGGTGTTTAGTCGTCGATAATTCAGTTTAGACTTTGCCTCCCTGTATCCTTTGCCTCGTTAGTGCGTTAGGCCATTATGGCTCCGCCGCGCCGACGAGGTTCAGGATGATCTACTTCGTTTTCCTATCAATACTAGTTCCGTGGAATCCTGGTATCCGTGACACAACCGAATGCGATGAAATAGATAGAAAACCCATGAGCGAGCATGCACTGCCAACATGAAACACTGGTCTACATAGGAGCACGGAAATCCAAATGAAGAGAGACACATGAATTCATCGCTAATCCAGTGAATAATTCAGCCATTTGCACGGAAAACAAAACCTTCGATCTCAGACTAGTGCAGGAATAATAAAAGAAAACTTAAGGCAGACAACAGAGAAAACAAGATATTTCAACGCAGCCCCTTGCTTCAGGCCAGATCACCTGCTCCCTGGTTCATGCGGTGCTTTGATTGGCAGACTGCGATGGCAGTACTCGGCAGGAGAAAACACGCCAGCCGAAGGAAAATTCTATCAAGAACACACAAGAAGCAAAAACTCGTGGGCAGCAAAACGAGGAGGATTCATAGAAAAATACTTGGCAACGCTTGGATTTCAGATCACCGACTCAACAGCAAAGTACACAGCGTAGGACTACTGTAGAAAAAAAATCGGCAGAAATGGAATCCAGGGCAACTGGAATAAAACCGAACAGAGGCTCAACATTAATGACTGCAGCCCAAGCACAAACAGCCGGCGTCTGCTGTTCACAGGAGATTTCTCCAGGCGGCAGAAGAGAAGCAAACAGAAAATGAACTCAGATTTTTCATTAATTGAGTTTCTCCAAAAGTTTAAATTTCTGAATTTCTTGCCCACCTTTTCCAAAGACACGGGACCCTTTTATAGGCATCTCTACCGAGGAAATCTCCAAAATGTCCTTAAAGATTATCTACAAAAAGATACTTAAAATTAAGTATACCTAAAATACCCTTTGATATTTTTCAGAATTAAAAATTCAGAAAAATACACAAAGACTATAGCTATTTTATTACAAAATTTAAACATACCTTTTTGATATTTTTCAGAATTACAAATTCAGAAAAATACTAAAAAACTATGTCTATTTAAACCTACTATACTAAAAATTAAACTTCTATTTCTTTGAATTTTATGATACTTTTTGATCCGATGGTTTTGAGTCGAAACCAACAAAGCCTTTTGATACCCTTACACCGTATACCCGGATTGAATCACCACGACTCAGCAACTCTATCAGCCCGACAATCGTCTGTCCATGTACCTATCACATGACCAACGTCACAACATTCACTTGCCGTCCTTGTATCATGTACCCGGATTGGACCTCTATAATTTCGTACCTCCTTCAGCTCACTAATCGCCCATCTGTATACCTGTCATACCGACCAAAGCCAGGACGCAACCTCCTCTTTCGAAGTCTCCCTTTAGAGTGCCTCCCCTCAAAAAACTTCTTGATCTTTCGTTGACAATCACTCATCGTCAGTGAAGCATGAGCCCACGATTTCTACTATGGCTCCTCAAAAATTAATGTTGCAATTGCATAATAATTCTACAGTTTTAGCATAAATTTTAATTTCATAGAGGATTTTTGCCAGAATTAGTTTAGCTTCTACAAAATTCCTCTAAAATTATTTCATGCCAACGGAGGAGGATCTATGTTTTTTAAAGAATGGCACGTAAAGATACCCAGTTTATTGAGAGGGCCCACAAAGAAAACAAAAAATGGCCTAATTGCTTGGATGCAAGGTTGGTATATCTACAGATTGTGGGCCGGGTACTTCTATTACTAAACAGTTACCCTCTCTCCCCAAATAAATTACACATCTTATTAGCATTTTCTTAGAGGAGTCGTAAGCTAATTTAAAGATTAGCTGAAGCACGCAACTAGGTATCGTTTGGTTGAAGGGCAACGATGGATGGAATGATTTTTTGTTTGGTTAGATGTAATATGATGATTTAATTTTTTGTTTGGTTGGAGGTAGATGAGAATAGATAGGATGAAATTTCCTTACAAAAGAGGGTAGATGAGTTCATCTAGCAAAAAAATTCCAATGAAGTTATCCAACATCTAAAAAGAATATTCTCTTATGTTGGATGATTCTGTCTAGTCTGCCACAAACCAAACACTACTCAAAGTGAATGAGATATTCCATCCAATTCCGTTCAAGCAACCAAACAGATCCTAGCCGTCGTCAGTCAATTCCAATAAAATGTCAAAATCAATCTCTCTCGGACGAGTTGCGAGTATGTGAATCCGGATAATTTCCGGTCGAATCTGAAAAAATAGATTTTGATCCGGAATTTTTTTCTTTGCGTATGATTTTTTTTCAGATACAAAAAATATATGATATGAATGGTATTAAACGGATACAGATTTGGAGATTCTGATTCATATAATATATTCATAATATTTATATATATATATATAATTAAATATAATTGCAAAATTATAAAATAATATAGAGCAATAAAATACTCTAAAGTTAGTGCATAAAAAGGTACACTAATACATATTTAGTTAAAGGACTAATATATAGTAAAATGATTTCATTCCCATGATGGTATAATTAATGGCAAACACTGAACATTACTTCATCTAACTGTAAACTCAAATATGCCCCCATCAATCTACATCCAGCTTATTTATTTTACATTGAAGTACATGAACTAAGAGATAAATCAAAACCACTATTTGATCTAATACAATTAAAGATGCCAATCTAAACATGACCACAAGTTGTATAATATATGTGAGAATTATAATCATAAATCTCCAACCCCAAAGCTTGACAATTTGAGTAGTAGCCTACTTCCCGAGGGCCTGTGACTTAGCATAACTTAGTATGTCATTGGCAATATGATATAGCTACCAAACATTTGTCAAGATAAATCTGAAATTTCCCTCGAGAGAAGCCCTCGAGAAATACCTTGAACTATTTAGCAGAATAAATTGATACTGGCGTAGCACACACCATCACCATAAACTCCCTCTTTTTATAGGAGTAGAGATAGATATGACCCAATGCAATCCAACAATGATAACTTTTTCTTTTTAACTAATTAATGTAGTAATTTTAGGCTTACGAACAAATGTGGTCGCTCATGTTCATATCATCTTACTAATATAATAGATATATTATACATAAGTTTGGTCAAAATTCATCAAAATTGTAAATCTAGCACCCATGACCCATCCCCCTAGTGCCCAGTTATGCTTTGGCTTCAACTTATAGAGCACAAGAAAAGAAAAATAAAGCATCCGATCATCATTTCAGTGTTTGCAATATCAACAGTGAACTATTTGTGCTTGTTTGGTGCGTGATTTATTGTCTGCAGTAACAAAACACCTAAGTTAGGCAAGTTTATTAATGACGAGATCTTCTACAAGAAAAGTAGAGAAAGAAACATGTATTCAATATTCACATAGAGGCATTGAGAGACCTTGATGTTGGATTTGCATATTTACCTAGTCATAGCTAGGCATTCAAAATTCTAGTGCTGGCGAAAGAAAGGTAGGACTAACAGAGGTACCTTGACAATTTCCAACACCTGAGCCCACGTGTGTCTAGAGACGGCTTTATTGTGCCTAATCTGAAATGTTAATAATTGAAATTAGCAAAACAGTATCATCTGATGTCACCGCTAGAGAACTCAACCAGATTGGGGAGTACTTTGTTTCTCAATTGATGCTTGAAAGTGGTTGCCGTACGAGGCCCCAGACCTCTCCGCCGTGGCGGCGCCATTGTGGGCGGCGCAGCGAAGAGGAAGGGGTGTCGAGCTGAAGGCAATTGCCAATTACAAGCATACCTAATCTCATATGGTTTATATATACCCAATCCTTACCCTGCGGCTCTTATTTTCTAACAAACTGATCTAGACTTACCAAACAGAATAATTAGAATGATTTTATTACTAAACTTATCTGATTACTTCTCCATGGGCTGGATGGTTCCTTCGGCTGGTGTATTGGGCCTGGTTGCCTTGCGCCTGTGATAGGTGATGCCCCACCTGACATCTCTCTCTCTCCCTAGAAAAGCAGCTTGTCTGTGAGTTGGAAGGTTGGATATGATGATCGGAAGTCCTCCAATGTGACCTAGGTAGCCTCTACTGCTGGGAGATTCTTCCAATGGACTAAGAGCTCTAGTTAGTCGTGAGCAAATTTGCTTTGGGACTCTTCCAGTGGCTCGAGGCAGGCGTGTCCATGTTGGATAGGGGGTAGGACACTAGGAGACTGAGGTGGTGCGCCCTGGTATGGTTTGAGCAGTCCAACATGAAAGACATTATGCAGTTTGGCACTTGGAGGTAGTTCCAGCTTGTAAGCTACGTTTCCCACTCGTGCCATAATCTTGAAAGGACAAAAAAACTTTGGCCCTAGCTTGCTGCGACCATGAAGTTATAGAGATGCCACTGGACGATGGAGAAGACGGAGCTAGACCCAGTCGCCTATGCTGAACGTCAACTCCCTATGTTTATGATCATATTGATGCTTGTAGTGATGTTGGGCTTGTTCCAACCTTTCATGGACTTGAAGCAGGAACTCATCGCGCTCCCGAAGTTGCTAATGGATTGCCAGAAGGCGCTCCTCAAAATTGTATGGTAGCAAGGCAGGGGGATCTCTACCATAAACCATCCTGAATGGAGTCGTCCTTAAGGAGGAATGGTAGGACGTGTTGTAGCAGAACTCTGTCCATGGGAGCCTGTTGGACCGGAAACGGCGACCAGAGGGGGGGTGAATGGGAGCTTTTAAAATTTCGGGCTAAAAACTTAGCCTTCGGTTCTGTTCTGTCTTCTGCGGAACAGGCTTCGAACACTACCTTCAAAGGTCTGGTTCGGAGGTACTTCGACAGCTCCGAACACAGGCTTCGCAGAAGCAAAAGTTCGAAGCCAAGAAGACTTCGCTCCACGAACAACCCTCGAAAATCTACTCTGCTAAGTCAGTGCAGGCTCCGCACACGAGGTGCTTCGAGCAGGCTTCGCACTTCACCCTTCGCAAGAGTGGACAGCCCTCTGAGGACTTCGACCAAGTACTTGGCGACAGCAACTGGTGCTGGGCTTCGTACGCGAAGGTCTACACGCACACAAAACGGACCACGCTAAGGGCTTCGACACAAGAAGCACTAAGGGAAACGATCAGGGCTTCGCTAGTAAGCAGCGAGGTCTTGCCTCGTGTTACACAGAGCGACAGCACACTGTAAAACACACTTCGCGAGAAAAACACCCTTCGCCAAAACAAGCTTCGGTGCACTAAGACTAGCGAGGTATGTAAAGCGAGCTCAAGCAAAAGCACCAAGAAGCAGGGCTTCGCCGCTTGAACAAGGAACACAAAATATATTGAACTCTGGATGAAAACCAGCGAGGTCTGTGTGTACAGGAGCTCAACAGTAAATGCTCAAAGTGTTGAATGATACCTACCGAGCCCCCATATTTATAGCCCACGGCTTCATCCTAAGGAAGTGACTACATTACCCCTAGGGTTTACATTCATTTTGTCCCTTCAGAACTAAGGGGTACAAAAGGTAGTCCACCTTTATTTTGGAGGCTTCTCTGTCAGCTGCAGAGGGGACAGTGTCAGCCTTTTTCAGAACAGACAGTGTCAGCCTTTACAGTGTTGACTTCTGGAACCTCCCTTCGCACCGGAGGGTGCGGTAGCTTCGGCGAGAAGCCTGCAGCCTGTTGGCCTTCGCTCCGCCGAAGAAGTCCTTCGATACAGTGACGGTTTTTGAGCCGAAGCCGTCAAAGCCCCTTGGGCCTTCGCACCACCACCTCCGGAGTGGACTACCACGGCTTCGCAGCTACTCCGAGCTCGAACACCGTCCGTCCGTGTACCGAAGCCATGCATGGCCGAAGCACCACAAGTCATCCTCACTCCGAAGCCCCACCTTCGGAGTACCACCCTTCGAAGTCCCTCCTTCGTCCAAGGCCTCCGCATGAAGCATTCCATGAGCACTTCGTCGCAGTGTCTCACTCCGAGCACACTCCTCGACGAGCCTCACCCGGACCATGCCTTCGATGCGCCTCGACTTCTGAGACCTTCGTCGGGCCACCTTCGAGTGTCTCCCTCCGGAGCACACTTCGAACACCTTGCCTCCGTAGAGGACTTGTTCCACCAACTCCGAAGTCACTCCATTCGGAGTTCCTTCGAAGTGCCTCACCTCCGAGGACTTTGTCTCGGAGCACCTTCAGCCGGAGCCATGCTCCGCACTCTCTGCCTTCACCTGGCACGTCTCGACCCGAGGACCGACCCGGACCACCTTCGTAGCCACCGTGACGGAGCTCCCCGCTCCCCTGGCATCAAGCCTCCCGCTTGACCCAGGTTCACCTGGCTCGAACCTTGTCCGTCGCCTCCGAAGTCCCTGCGCACCACAGACAAGCAGACAAGTGTATCCAGTACTCCGGAGACCTCTCCGGGTTACCAACCTTCGGTACACACTCCGGTGTACCGCCCAAAGTACCGAAGCCTTCGGTACGAACCCAGTCATCGCGTACTGTCGGACCCCTCCGACAAGCACACTCCGCTGCACAGCTGCAGCAAGCAACACCGAACACCCTTCGGTGAAACCACCTCCGAAGCCCCTCCGGAGGTACCCTTCGAACAGAGGGTAAATAATCCTGTCAATCACTCATCACATACACCGAAACCACCCTTGGTTTCTCAATCTCCCCCTTGATGAGTGCATTGACAACCAAATCCAAGTTCAAGAAAATTTAAAAATTTCAGCACACAAGTGACCATAAAAACTCAGAAAAGAGCAAAAGCATGTCACTTGATAAAAGAATTTTTCTCCCCCTTTGAAAAAGAGTAAAAGCCCATTTGGCAAATCTCCTCTTGATAAGAACTCCCCCTGAGTTGAGCAAATTTTTCTCCCCCTTTATGTCAAAAATCTCTCCCTCCTTGAAAATTATGCCTTCTTGTGGCAGAGAACATAGCAAATCTCTCCCCCTTTGGCAATGCAAGCATCAAGGAGCAATCAAAAGATGCACAACTTCAAAATGAATAGAATTGCAAAGACATATAATGCAAAAATATGCCAACAGTAGCATCAATGATCATGTGCTCAGCTCAATTTAACATTCTGTGAAACAAGATGATGGCATGTGATTTTGTCATTTTGAAGTAAAAGCATCACCACTTATTCACAGTAGCTAGACATGTGAAGGCAAGGACTGCGCAAAGCTAACAATTTCTACCCTAGACAGACAAGTCTTGTTCAAAAGGAGCTTTGAAAGCAAACTTGATGAGCCATTAAATTTGTTGTTCTTTTCTTAATGCCAGGGGTTATTTGTTTGTCCACCTTATACTTTCCAATCAAGCCAAGCCTAGGCAAGAAAGCCATCTGAAGCTTAAGGCGGTGATTTTGGCATACACTACACTATCCCAGTTCAGACCAATATGCAATGGTAAGCATTCTAGAATAGAGTAGTGCGACAAACAAACCCTCCTGGATCTTTTCATTGAAACCAGGCAAATCATGGATTTGTGATTTTGATTTTGATGAATTAAATATTTTGATGAGTATCCATGAATAAAGAACACATTTTTCAAGTTGCAAATTTTAGCATCCAAGGAACAGTGTCTTGCTGTCAAGTAGATAAAAGATAGCGAAAAGCAGTCCAGCCTAAACAAGCTAGATGCAAGATTGTGCGGTGAGCAAGTTTTGATTTTAGAAAATAAAACAGCATGCACAACCAATGTTCCAGATATATTTCATAGAGCTGAGCTGACATGATTTGTTTGAATTAAAAGCAGGCATATAATAGCAAAAGATGTAAATGCAATTCCACACATAATGAGCATATGCAAGGCAATTTAAAATCAGCTCCCCCTCACAAAATGCCGTAGGGATGACAAATACCAAGTTCCCCACGCAAGTAAGCAAATCGAGATGCATCGAGGGGTTTTGTAAAAATATCAGCAAGCTGGTGTTGGGTATCAACATATTGAAGTTCAATATCACCCTTCTCATTGTGATCTCTGAGAAAATGATACCGTACATCAATGTGTTTGGTTCTGGAGTGCTGAACCGGGTTGTTTGCAATACAAATAGCACTAGTGTTATCACAGAAAAGTGGAACACTCTTATAATCTAACCCGAAATCCCGCAAAGTGGAAACCATCCACAAAATCTGAGAGCAACAGCTAGCTGCAGCAACATATTCGGCCTCAGCCGTCGATTGTGCAACACTAGACTGTTTGCGGGAAGACCAGCAAACCAGAGAAGTACCCAGAAAATGACAAGTACCAGAGGTACTCTTCCTATCAATTCTACACCCAGCAAAATCCGCATCAGAATAACCTCGAAGACATAAAGATGAAGATGCTGAATACCATATGCCAAATTCAAGGGTGTGTTTGAGATACCTTAGGATGCGCTTAACCGCTTGGCGGTGCGAAGCTCGTGGTGAAGCCTGAAAACGAGCGCACAGACATACTGCGAAGTGTATGTCCGGCCTCGTGGCAGTCAAGTAGAGGAGGGAGCCGATCATGCTCCGGAACTCCTTCTGATCTACGGCTTCTCCATCTTCGTCAGGGTCCAGTGCTACAGATGTAGCCATTGGAGTGGCGAGGGGCTTCGCATCGGACATGTCGAACTTCTTGAGCAGGTCCTTGGTGTACTTTGTCTGGTGGACAAAAGTACCTTGTTTGCTTTGCTTGATTTGCAAACCAAGGAAAAAGGTGAGTTCACCCATCATCGACATTTCAAATTCCCTGCTCATGGTATCTGCAAACTCGGCAACCAAAGCATGAGAAGAGCCACCAAAGATGATATCATCCACATAAATCTGCACTAGAAGGAAATCTTTGCCATGCTTGAGAGTAAACAATGTTTTATCTACAGAGCCCATCACGTACCCTCGCTCAAGCAGAAAAGACTTAAGTCTATCATACCACGTCCGAGGGGCCTGCTTGAGTCCATAAAGAGCCTTATGAAGTTTAAGGACTTTATGTGGGTACTTGGGGTTTTCAAAACCAGGGGGTTGTTTTACATAAACATCTTCACCTATGAAGCCATTAAGAAAAGCACTTTTGACATCCATTTGATAGAGTTTGAATCCCCGGGATGTCGCAAAGGCAAGCAAAATCCTAATGGCCTCAAGGCGAGCAACAGGTGCAAAAGTTTCAGTAAAATCAATCCCTTCTAGTTGAGAAAAGCCCTGAGCTACAAGTCTAGCCTTGTTTCTAACAATTGTCCCATCCTCCCCTTGTTTATTTTTAAAAATCCATTTTGTTCCAATGAAATGAACATTAGGTGGAGGATCAACTAAAGTCCAGACTTGGTTTCTTTCAAAATTCTCAAGCTCTTCATGCATGGCATTGATCCAACTAGAATCAGAAAGTGCATGACTAACATCTAAAGGCTCGAAAGAAGCAACAAAAGCAGCATTAGTGAAATGGGCATGAGAACGTGTTACCCTTTGATCAAGCTCACCAATGATCTGCTCGGGAGGGTGCATCCTTTGGACATGATGTGGAGCCTCGCGGCGGGATGCAGTCTCCCCCTCAACTTGTGCGTTGGAGTGGTCCAAGATGACCGATGTTGAGGTAGTCGCTTCGGGACCTCGTGCCGAAGTAGTTGAAGCGGGGTCAGCTTCGGGGGTTGACGTCGAGGGTAGTAGGGGTTCATCCTCGAATTATCCGGGATCCTCGTCTTCGAATAAGGTCTGTTCCATGTCGTGTTCATTTGCCTGTTCAAGAGCAGAACTAACAGAGGGGGTTGATTCATCAAAAGTCACATCACATGACTCGATGATAGTGTTAGTTTCCAAATTATAAACACGATACGAATGACCATGAGTAGTATAACCCAAAAAGATCCCGTCAGAAGATCGCGACTCAAATTTATCCAAGTTACCACGTTTTAGGATAAAGCAGCGACAGCCAAAAACTCGAAGATGAGTAACCTTGGGCTGTCTCCCAAAACGCAGCTCATAAGATGTCAAATTTAAAATTGAGCGCAAGAAAATTCGGTTTGAGATGTAGCAAGCAGTGTTCATGGCCTCAGCCCAGAATTTTCTAGGAGTCCTATGCTCATCAAGCATCGTCCTAGCCATCTCAACCAAAGTGCGGTTTTTCCTCTCAACAACACCATTTTGCTGAGGAACCCGCGGAGCAGAGAATTGATGTTCTATGCCATGCTCCATGCAAAAGTCAACAAAGAGACTGTTTTTGAACTCGGTGCCATTATCGCTTCGAATGAATTTTAATGCACCAAGGAGTTCTGTGAAAAGTCTCAAAGCCAAGCTCCGAAAGTGTGAAAACACTTCATCCTTACTGGCAAGAAAGAAGACCCAAGAGTAGCGAGAGAAATCGTCGACAATAACAAGTACATACCACTTGCCGCCTAAAGAACTAACCCGAGAAGGACCTACAGTGTCCATATGGAGAAGTTCTCCGGGCTGTTCAGTCATCACTGTGGTGACTGGCGAATGTGAAGCGGCAATCATTTTACCATGTCGACAAGGAGCGCAAACTAAATTCTTCTCAAACTTGAGCTTGGGCAATCCTCGGATCAGACCTAGGGCGCTCAGACGAGCGAGCAACTCAAAGCTCATATGCCCTAGTCTCCTATGCCACTTCCAAAGCTCAGAAGTCGAATGTGCAACAAGACAATGAGAAGAACCAGACGACTCTGAAAAATCAGCTCCAAAAACTCTCCCAACCCTAAAGATCTTACACACCACAACGCCATCTGAATTGAGCACTTGCGAAGTATCGCGATGAAATCGCACTTCGAAGCCCTCATCAAGCAACTGAGATACAGACAGCAAATTGTATCCCAGGTTTTCAACCAAAGCAACATCTTTGAGAGTGAAGTTCGAATTAATTCTTACCACACCTTTACCTTTCACTCTACTCCTTCGATTGTTTCCGAAGGTGATATGTTCCCTTTGCTTGGTTGTGGTGAGGCTGGAGAACCAATTTGCATCTCCGGTCATGTGGCGCGAACAACCGGAGTCCATGATCCATGTGCCCTCCAAGCCTCGACCTGTCGCCTACACATGATGACAACGTCTCGATCGCTCAGTGCTGGGGTGAGTAAGATAATGGCGAGGCATCCAGCACTGAGTGACACGAGTAGTAGGCACAGTAAAAGCAGACGGTCTACGCACATGAAAATCAGAATGATGCAAAGTGCGAGGTCTACCTACATGCAAAGAACGCAAAGCATGACGAGGTCTCCTACTCTGACGAGGTACAAAGCTACTCGCCCGAGGTCTACCACCATATGGAACATGGTGAACACCTCGAGGAGCAAAACCTCTCCGAGAAGCACGAGGAGCCTCAAAAGCAGGGCGATAGTACATCTCAGACTCATGCATACCTAAAGATGGGTAATGCATGTCCTGGTAACTCATCGCCTGTGCGCGTCGCTCATCCTTGATGCGACGAAAACAAAACCCAACCAAATGACCTGCCCGCTGACAATAAGAACAATGGAACACTCTCCTAGGGGCACTCTCATGGGTCACAGGAGCAACTCTCACAGGCTCCTTGGGTTTCTTCTGTGTGGTTTTCTTGGGAGGATTTTTCTTGGTAGGAGGAGTGGTTTTCTTTGGAGGATGGGTAGGTTTTTTGGCTGGTGGGGTGTCCAACAGAGCTCTCTCTTTCTCTAGGGTGGTGGGAGAGGTAAAAACAGTTTTGGTCTTACTGTCTGAAGGTATCCTCTCAAAACCCAAACCTAGAGCTACCCCGGCTCTGTCAGCACACAACTTGGTCTTGGCCAAGAGCAAATCCATCCTACCCTTCCCTTCAGTGCATTTATTCACCACAGAAAGAAGGTATTCATTTTCTGACATGAGGTTTTCAGCTCGCTCTCTAACAGTGCCTAGCTGGTCCTTAAGGGTAATGCAAGTGTCACAAACAGGTTGCACATCCTTAGAACTACCGGCCCTCTCCAATCTAGCCTCCAAATCATGAACATGCTTATCACGTAAATTAATGCTATCGCGTAATAAAGAGCAGTTCATGCAATCAATAATTTCATGAGGTCTAGAATCCACCTCCAAAAGCTGCTTCTGTGCAGTCTCAAGCTCAGAGAGAGTTTGAGCATGAACAGAGCGCAACTGAGCAAGCTCACTCATGACAACAGAACATGATTCACATTCAGCATCATCAAATTTAGACTTAAGCATGGCATATTCAGTAGAAATAGTTTCTAGCCTAAGTCTAAGGTCTTTTCTTTCTCTAGCGGCTTGCACAAGTAATCTATCCTGACCAAGCACTACTTCATTCAGCTCATCTAATTTAATTAGAAGCTGGTTAGATGATAGGTTTACCTCAGATGAGTCAAGCTCATCGCCGCTGTGATCGCTGTCGGCCATGAAGCAAAGGCCGGTGAAGTCACGTCCCTTCTTGTCCTTCTTGTCCTCCTTCCTTGGGGATTCCTCCTCCTCAGAGCTCGACTCCTCAGTTGAGGATGTGTCGATGTCGCTGAGAGCAGCAACAAATGCTCTGGAAGCGGCCTTGGCTACTTTCTTAGCCATCTTGCCGCGCTTGCCCTTCACAAAGGGCTTCCTCTCCTTTTTGTGGAATTTGGGGCGGTCACTCTCTTCTCTCTTCTTGACCTTGGGGCAATTGGCCTTAATGTGAGAGGTGTCGCCACATTCATAGCAGCCACTAAAACCACTTCTCCGCTGATCCCGTCTCTCATGATGAAAGCGGGTGAACCTCCGGGCAATGAGAGCAAGCTCATCATCAGCTAGAGTGTCCACCTGCTCCTTTGTGACGGAGACCAGGGAGGACAAAGCAAAACCATCTGCAAGAACACAAGTGCCTGATGTGCTTGGTTCTGCAGTGGTGCCACGGCTAGTGCTAGAAACCAATGCCAATGGCTGTGGCAAAGAGCTTCTGTGCACTGCAAGAGATGCCTTGGCAATCTCTATGGACTTCAGCTTGCTAAAGAGTTCATCGCAGGTTAGAGTGTCATAGCCTGTGGACTCCTCAATGCTGGATATCTTCACCTCCCATATGCTACGGTCAAGAGCATAGAGAAGCTTGATAGCCCTATCGTGATCACTGTAAGCAAGCGTCCCGTTGGATCGCAAGTTACTCACTATCGCGTCAAAGCGAGAAAACATGGCATCTACAGATTCACCAGGTGCCTGCACAAACAGCTGATACTGTTGATTGTAGGTGCTTTGGCGCCTGGCCTTAATCTGAGCAGAGCCCTCATGAAAGACAGTGAGTGTTGTCCAAATCTCCCTAGCAGTCCTAAGGTGCTGCACCCTATCAAACTCACTCCGACTCAAACCAATGAACAGTATGTTCCTTGCCTTCGAGTTGGCAATATACTGATCTTTTTCAGTTTGAGTGGTGCGGGTATCAGGGATGGAGTATTGTGAGTCCACAATCTCCCAAATTGCATTTCCTTGGCTTAACAAGTAAGCCTCCATGCGCACCTTCCAGTATGCAAAATCTGTCCCATCGAACAGAGGGATTTTACTTCCTCTATCCATGTCGCCAACAGATCACAAAACCGGTTAAGGTCAACTGGTGATCTTAACCTGCTCTGATACCAATTGTTGGACCGGAAACGGCGACCAGAGGGGGGGTGAATGGGAGCTTTTAAAATTTCGGGCTAAAAACTTAGCCTTCGGTTCTGTTCTGTCTTCTGCGGAACAGGCTTCGAACACTACCTTCGAAGGTCTGGTTCGGAGGTACTTCGACAGCTCCGAACACAGGCTTCGCAGGAGCAAAAGTTCGAAGCCAAGAAGACTTCGCTCCACGAACAACCCTCGAAAATCTACTCTGCTAAGTCAGTGCAGGCTCCGCACACGAGGTGCTTCGAGCAGGCTTCGCACTTCACCCTTCGCAAGAGTGGACAGCCCTCTGAGGACTTCGACCAAGTACTTGGCGACAGCAACTGGTGTTGGGCTTCGTACGCGAAGGTCTACACGCACACAAAACGGACCACGCTAAGGGCTTCGACACAAGAAGCACTAAGGGAAACGATCAGGGCTTCGCTAGTAAGCAGCGAGGTCTTGCCTCGTGTTACACAGAGCGACAGCACACTGTAAAACACACTTCGCGAGAAAAACACCCTTCGCCAAAACAAGCTTCGGTGCACTAAGACTAGCGAGGTATGTAAAGCGAGCTCAAGCAAAAGCACCAAGAAGCAGGGCTTCGCCGCTTGAACAAGGAACACAAAATATATTGAACTCTGGATGAAAACCAGCGAGGTCTGTGTGTACAGGAGCTCAACAGTAAATGCTCAAAGTGTTGAATGATACCTACCGAGCCCCCATATTTATAGCCCACGGCTTCATCCTAAGGAAGTGACTACATTACCCCTAGGGTTTACATTCATTTTGTCCCTTCAGAACTAAGGGGTACAAAAGGTAGTCCACCTTTATTTTGGAGGCTTCTCTGTCAGCTGCAGAGGGGACAGTGTCAGCCTTTTTCAGAACAGACAGTGTCAGCCTTTACAGTGTTGACTTCTGGAACCTCCCTTCGCACCGGAGGGTGCGGTAGCTTCGGCGAGAAGCCTGCAGCCTGTTGGCCTTCGCTCCGCCGAAGAAGTCCTTCGATACAGTGACGGTTTTGAGCCGAAGCCGTCAAAGCCCCTTGGGCCTTCGCACCACCACCTCCGGAGTGGACTACCACGGCTTCGCAGCTACTCCGAGCTCGAACACCGTCCGTCCGTGTACCGAAGCCATGCATGGCCGAAGCACCACAAGTCATCCTCACTCCGAAGCCCCACCTTCGGAGTACCACCCTTCGAAGTCCCTCCTTCGTCCAAGGCCTCCGCATGAAGCATTCCATGAGCACTTCGTCGCAGTGTCTCACTCCGAGCACACTCCTCGACGAGCCTCACCCGGACCATGCCTTCGATGCGCCTCGACTTCTGAGACCTTCGTCGGGCCACCTTCGAGTGTCTCCCTCCGGAGCACACTTCGAACACCTTGCCTCCGTAGAGGACTTGTTCCACCAACTCCGAAGTCACTCCATTCGGAGTTCCTTCGAAGTGCCTCACCTCCGAGGACTTTGTCTCGGAGCACCTTCAGCCGGAGCCACGCTCCGCACTCTCTGCCTTCACCTGGCACGTCTCGACCCGAGGACCGACCCGGACCACCTTCGCAGCCACCGTGACGGAGCTCCCCACTCCCCTGGCATCAAGCCTCCCGCTTGACCCAGGTTCACCTGGCTCGAACCTTGTCCGTCGCCTCCGAAGTCCCTGCGCACCACAGACAAGCAGACAAGTGTATCCAGTACTCCGGAGACCTCTCCGGGTTACCAACCTTCGGTACACACTCCGGTGTACCGCCCAAAGTACCGAAGCCTTCGGTACGAACCCAGTCATCGCGTACTGTCGGACCCCTCCGACAAGCACACTCCGCTGCACAGCTGCAGCAAGCAACACCGAACACCCTTCGGTGAAACCACCTCCGAACACCTTCGGAGGTACCACCTCCGAAGCCCCTCCGGAGGTACCCTTCGAACAGAGGGTAAATAATCCTGTCAATCACTCATCACATACACCGAAACCACCCTTGGTTTCTCAGAGCCATTGTAGCCACTGTCTCGAACAATCACCCGTAAGGCATCTGAGGTACATAGAAATTACCTTGTTTGTTTCCTCTGATTATCCATCAGACTGTGGGTGAAAGGTCGAGGACAAGGCCAGTTTAACACCAGCGAGGGAGAACAATTCCTTCCAGAACTTGCTGGTGAAAACTAGGTAACGATCACTGACAATAGAGGTTGGCAGGCCATGTAGACGGACAATATCATCAAAGAATGCTCGGGCGACAGAAGTGGTCGTCTAAGGATGGCCGAGAGGCACAAAATAGGCAAAAATTTGAGAAGCGATCAATCACTGTTAGAATGACCGTCATTCCATTGATGCGTGGAAACCCTTCAATAAAGTTCATTGCAATATCGACCCAGACGGTGGAGGGCACATCCAGCAGTTGGAGTAAGCCGCTTTGAAGCAGCTATTCACCCTTGTTCCTTTAGCAGGTGACGCATGACCTCACATGGTCTCGGACCACCCTGGCAACCGCTGGTAGGAATAAGTTGTGGCGGAGACGATGCAATGTCTTCTCGATGCCTTCATGGCCTGCTCCATGAGCTGAAGCCAGGACGACCGGCAAGCAGGAGGACTCGAGCAGAATATAGACACAGCCTGCCACTGTGATGAGGCCATCATTGATCTGCCATTTGGGTCCTTTTGAACCTACTGCTACTTCTGCCATCAGATTTTGGAGGGTTGGTTCTGCGCTGGGTTCTTTGTGCAGGTCGTTGAACAATTGAAATGTCAGGGCGGATAGCACCATAGCTGACCCCATTTCCTCTGTATCACGATAGTATAGTGCACCGGCCACCACGTTGGATACCCCTAGCTTGAACTCCACTCGAAAATAAAACCCCAAAAGTTTATCGAGTCACTGATGTTGCAGTATAGTTGATAGTCTCTGATCGAGCAAGAACTTCAAACTAAAGTGGTTAGTGCTGATGAGAAATGCTCGACCCCAGAGAGAGTGCCTCCAATGTCGGACTGCTAGGACCAAACCAATGAGTTCCAACTCATATGCTACAAGTTTGGCATGGTGTGGTGCAATCTACTTGCTGAAAAAAGCAATCGGTCCCCTGCCCTAGTGTAAGACAACACCAAAACTAGTGCCGGATGCATCACATTCCACAATAAACTCCCGATCAAAATCTAGAAGTTGGAGGACCGAAGCCGAGGTGAGTGCCTTCTGGAGGGTGGTGAATGCGTGTGTTGCCTTTGTATTCCTGCGGAAACAATCCTTGCGAAGGAGGTTCGTGAGTGGTGTGGCGATGGCACCATAAGCTTTGATGAACCGGTGATAGTAGCCGGCTAGCCCCAGAAATGCGCAAACAACAAGCACAAAGCGAGGTACCGGCCATTCAACCACTGCTCGCACTTTCTCCTCATCCATGGCGACACCTGCAGCTGATATAACATGACCCAAATAGGCCACCTCAGTGCGGCCGAAGGCACACTTCGATCTTTTCATGACGAGGTGGCTCTCTTGTAGCTTGGTGAGCATGGCACATACATTTTGCAGATGTGTAGACCAGGATGGACTGAAGATGAGGATGCCATCAAAAAATACAACCACAAACCTACATAAAATGGGTTGCAGAACCTCGTTCATGAGTGCCTAAAATGTCATTGGGGCATTAGTCAGGCCGAAGGGCATCACCATAAATTCAAAGAGCCCTTGATGAGTGCGAAATGATGTATTCTCCACATCATCCGGGTGCATTCGCACCTGGTGATATCCTGAACGCAGATCCATTTTAGATAAAAACTTGGCCCCCTTAAGTTCATCAAGTAACTCGTCAACGACTGGAATGGGAAATTTATCTTTAACTGTCACTGCATTCAAAGCCCTGTAATACACGCAGAAACACCAAAAGCCATCGGCCTTTTTGATGAGGAGGACTGGTGCATAAAAAGCTGACACACTTGCCCTGATGACATCGGTTTGCAGAATCTCGGTGCACTGTTTCTTGAGCTCTTCCTTCTGGGCATGGGCATAGCGATAAAGCCTCGCCGCTATAGGAGCCGTGCTGGGCAGCAATCTAATATGATGGGCACGCTGTCATTCTAGAGGTAATCCAGTTGGTAGGGTGAATAGCGGAGTGAATTCTAGAAGGAGTTCTTCCATGATGTCCCCTTCAACCCCGAGCAGTGATGGTGGGCTTTAGGACACTGTATCAGTTGTATGCCATGTCACCTAGTGGCCATCCCGCATGAATGCAAGTGTGCGGCGGCTAAAATCCCAGAGAATGGGTCCAAGGGACTCCAACTACTTCACTCCTAGCACCATATCATAGGAGACAAGCTCGCTACCATAGCAATCAATGTGAAACTATTCTCCATAAATGGAAATCTAGATTGCGTTGCAACATCCTAGACTGATCAGTCTATCCCTATTTACCACTGCTACTCTCAGCCCACTGTTTTCAGCGAGGGGAATGCCTATCCGCGCTTCTACCTCTGTGTCGACAAAATTGTGAGTGAAACCAGAGTCGATCAGTGCGAATATGCGAGCCCCCTGGATGTCAACCTGAATCTGCATCATGCAGCCGTGTCGAGGCTGAATGCCGGTGAGAGCGTGTATGGAGATTGTCGTCTCATCGTCATTGACTAGATCCTCGTCGTCCTTCTCACCCAATACCTCGATGAAGAAGAGGTGTTTGCAAAGGCTCATGCGTTCCATTGTGAAGGGCTCATCGCAGTGAAAGCACTCGCCATCTCTGCGGTGTTGGGCAATGTCTGTTGGCGACAAACGGATGGTACTAGACTCTGGTTTGCTGTTCATAGATGCCGACGATGCTGTTGGCCCCAAATGTGTTGCTATAGAGGACGCCGACACATCATGTCTGGCCAAGAACCGCCCACCCGAATGACAACTCTGAGATGTTGGCCCATCGCGTGATGCGTTTCTCTGTTCGTATGCTCATGCAAATATGATTGCGTCGTCGAGGGTGGCTGGCTGTTGGAGAGAGACATCAGTCCGCAACGGGTTGCCCAGGCCCGTCACGAACAGTTGCACCTGTTGATGCTTTGTCAATGATGTGTCCCTGCAGGAGAGTGCAACAAACCGCTTGCTGTACTCATCAACAATGCTCGTGTGTCGCAACATTGCCAATTCTCCGATAGGGCTGTCAGTGAGAGGTGGGCCAAACCGTGCATTCACCAATTTAATGAATTTCTGCCATGTGGGGCGCCCACCATTAAGCTCCATGCGATGAAACCATAGCTGGGCATCCTCCAAGAGGTAGAACGCGACAACAACAACCCTCTTATGCTTTGGTGTCCGGCGGACATGGAAATATCTTTCACAACGATTCAGCCAGGGAATGGGGTCGCCGATGCCATCAAACTTTGGGAACTCGAGCTTGTGGGTAGTCGTCGAGGGATCCCCACCCTGGTCCTCATATTCATCATCGCCCGTGCGACGCCAGTATTGGCGCCCACCCCCGTGATTGCGTGGGAGTGGATCCACCTGGTCAGCAGCCACCGGTGGGTTTGTCTATTGGCCTGTGTTTTGGATGAGTACATCCAGGGCTGCTACTCATTCCTCCAGGGGCTGAATTGGTTGTAGCTTGCATTCGATCGTGTCCAAACGCTTCATGATGGCATGGAGCACATCCTCAATCACTGTCCCCGATCTAGTGGCCTCCGACGAACTCATGGCAGTGGATAAGGCACCCGAGCCTCTTGATACCAAGTTGTCACCGCTAGAGGACTCAGCCAGATTATTGGGGAGTACTCTGTTTCTCAATTGATACTTGAAAGTGGTTGCTGGACGAGGCCCGGACCTCTCCATCGTAGCAGCGCCGTTGTGGGTGGCGCAATGAAGAGGAAGGGGTGTCGAACGGAAGGAAATTGCCAATTATAAGCATACCTAATCTGATATGAGGAATTGGTTTATATATCACCAATCCTTATCTTACAGCTCTTATTTCCTAACAAATAGATCTAAACTTACCAAACAGAATAATTAGATTGATCTTATTACTAAACTTATCTTATTACTTCTTCCTGGGCTGGATGGTTCCTTCGGCTAGTGTCTTGGGCCCGGTTGCCTTGCGCCTGTGATAGGTGATGCCCCACCTAACATTTGACACCACTGAAACATCACAATGCTCTGAAAATAGAAATAGACAAGACCATCTTGAGGCATACTGCAATACCATATACAAATTAAAACGGGCACCAACAGTCGATAAGGGGCCAATGCCTTTCAGCAAATAGCAACCTCCATATTCCAAGAGCAGTCTCCAACGGGAGAGATTTTTGACCTTGTAAAATCAAGATCGTATTTTAAGACAGCATACATAGGGAACACCAAGATGTTCATGAACAAAAATAGTCATGCTGCAAACAAAGACAAGGGTACCTTTTCCCTAGCCCAAGAGAATGCAAAAATGTATATTTCACAGAACTTATCTAGATGAGGAAAATGTACCATACAGGTTAGAAAAGGATTATATATATCCCTTTGATTGCACAGTTGGTATCTCAGTTCCTTCGTATTGGACACAAAAACACAAACTAAAATACAGTGCACTTCAACGTATAAAAATCATCCAATATTCCAATTTCAAAAAAAAAAGACGGCCATCTTTTATCTTAGCCCATAATGATGTTAATTTTTCACTGAGCTTCTCAATTTAATCCACCCTACAAATAACACCTAGGTTATAAGAAAATATTATATGTAAGAATTGTTCAAGATTTTGATTAATCCATCAAGATATCATGACTACAAATGGCATTCACCCAATTGACCGCAGACCACCAATAAATTCATGGCAAGTAAATTCACACATTGTGGTAGCTTTCTTGTGCCATGATATGACAAGTTGTTAAAAACATAAATTAATGGCAAAGAGCCTAAGAATAATGATGATCTAACAATGATGGTGTGAATTAAATAAACAAAATAAACATATCGCTGAAACTTTGAATTTCTTTTGAATATATCAAATATCAAATAGGACTATAAATCCAAATAAAGTACATATGGAAAAATGGACACTGTAGTATCCTTAGTGAACCGAACCGGTGAAATTTTAATACCTGAGACATTTCTAGAGGCCCTTCATCCTTGGCAAGAATCCACTTTCTAAGGTAGAGAGAGAAGAATAAATTTCATATGCAGAACACAAAGAAGACAATTGGGATACTGAATCCAATGTACAGCACACCACTAAAGGCCAAAAGAACAAGAACAATGAAAACAAAGGGATTTATCCTCATCAGCAGCAAACAAAATAGAGACAGGGAGATGCAAAAGAATAGTTTAACTGTTGTTGATGCCAAGTTAAATAATTTCTACCAATAGATAAGTAAATATGCTCATATCATATAATCATTCTTGTAGATTAATTTTTTAAACATATATGCACTTCTAGATTAAGCGGTCTAGAATCAAACACATCAACCTGTGTAGAATAAAGTGCTTATAGTTTGGATCTTTTCAAATCTCATAGAAAATTTAAGTAACCTACGTAAAACAGTGCTATACAAAATGAAGTTTTGAGCTAGATAACCTAAATTTTGGTGTACGAACAGAAATAAGTTTATTCAGTTACCATAAAATAAGTTTACCATTACTCCTAACCTAGAAAGGCTCCTTAAATTAAGGCTAGTTTCCCAATCATATAGTACTCAAGTGTGAATTTCAAACATGGTTTAATTCTTAGTTAAAGCTTGATGGAATGAAGGAACGAGACGAAGCAGAGTAGAATGAGGTGAGAGTCATCAGACCGTGCGACTCAGGCGGGTGAGCGTCCTTGCCCTAGCCGACGCTATGGGTGGCCTCGAGTTGGTAGTCGTTTACGCCCTCGATCCGGTAGCACCAGTGGAGGCTGTCATGGATGATCTTAGCGGTCTCGATCTGGATCCACTTCTCCCACGCTAGGTGCTTCTTATACTCAAGCATCGCCATCAAGTCCTCGACTCCTCGGACGAGTTCTTGGGGGTCAAAGTCATTCGGTGGGAACTCGTCGAACTCAACCTTCACATTCCACACCATCTCCGGTCGCCTATGCCAGCGAACTCACTTCCCTCCTCTGCCACAAGAGTTGAGGATTCTGGTCCGATCGATCTCCGCAGATGCAATGCAAGCATTAGGGAGGGTTCCGACTGAACTATTTCTCTAGCGTGTGCACCCCTGCTCTCCTCTGTTTCCACCACTGCCTAGGAGAGAGGAGATCACGAGGGAGAGGGATGGAGGGGAAGGTGTAGGGTGGCGCTGTGCAGAAGAGAAGGGGACGGCGCTGCAGGTGGGGTAGGGTGGTGAGGGTGGGGGAGTGTGGAGGGGGGAGGGCTGCATTGGGCTGGTAGGTGCGTCCGTGTCAGACGTGCGAAAAACCACCAACTCGCTCTTTTAGGACTAGAAGATAAATCTTTTTTGGATTATAAGGTTTTGTAGATCCATTAAGTATTTAGGTCTAGTTATTTGTAGTAATTGATTTTCTTTAAGATACGTATTAGGATAAACACATTTTGACTACGAGCAAGGTAGTAGACCACTTAGACATAGTCGTCCTAGTCGTTTGCCCCGGCCAGTACCACTCGCTCCCGCCTGCCCTGACCACCGCCCGCTCCGACCTAACCTGGCCACTACACGCTCTCATTGCATCGGCCATTGCCACCCCAATCTCCATCGCCGCAGCCCTGACCGCCCCACTGTTACTGCCCCACATCGCACACTGGTTGCCACCCCGGCGCACCCTTCGCCTGGCGCCATGCTTCCGGCCTCTCCCAGAGCAACGCCTTTGGCCTCACCTAGCCTCGTCTATTTGCTGTGTCGAGCTGCACCCCACCAATTGCCAATGCTGCCGCGGTGCCCTCTTGGCCTAGCACGACTGCCACGTTGCGTCCCTTGCCACCTCCTCGCCTGGCCTCCATGCCACACCCATGCAGGAGAAAAATGAAAGCGAAAGGAAGAAAGAGGAAACAAGGAAGAAGAAAAAAGGTAGAAGAGAGAGAAAAAGGAAAGAAAGAAAAAGAAAAGTACAAGAAAAATAAAAAGGGAACTTTTTTTTTGAAATTTAGAGATTTTCTAATATTACTCGGTCTATAGCATACAATATACATTTTTATTTTCCTTACTATCATGAGATTATTATTTCATGCATTTGCAATCCAAATTTGACTTATTTCAATTTAAATGTAAAAACATAATTAATTAACTAAAAATAACTAACTAACTTAGAAAATACTAGTTTTTTCATGGGATAATATACATTGTATTTTGATTATAAAAAAGTTTCAAGTTCAAACGATGATTTAACCGATGATTTGCTTTCAAACCCAACCTATTCCTTCCTTAAATCTTAATTCATCATCGGAGAATCTCCCATTTTCTTAACATTCCATGTGATAACTTTATCGAAATATTTTTAAATTTTTATCATAACATCTACATATCATATAATAATATCATGTAAGATCTTGTGTTTTTAGACTTTATTTAATTTTTAAAATTAAAAACTATTTAGCTCCATGTTCTTAATCGAGTGTCATAATATATATTTTTCAAAATTTATCTTTATTTAGAGGGTACAACCTATAAATGGACTCAAAAATATGAATATAATTTTATAGAAATTTTGGTTTATTATTTTATTCACCTAGAGTTAAAATTTGACATCTTTCAATATAAATAATAGAAACACACTTAATGAAATTAAAATATTAAAATGACATAGAAAAATACAAAAAATTTACATGAGATAATCTATACTGCATTTTGATTGTATAAAAAGTTTGAAGTTCAAACAAAGATTTTACCATCGATTTGCCGATCGAGTGTTGCATCCTAGATTTTTTCAAATTTTCTTTAAATTTAATGTATAAGAACAAAAATGAACTTAAAAACATTAATACAATTTTTCTATAAATTTTTGTTCATTGTTTAAAGCACTTGGAGTTTAAATTTCACATATTTCAATTTAAATCCTAGAAATATACTTAATTAATTAAAAATAGGAAATGAACCTAGAAACATGCAAAATTTTTACATGGAATCATATATGTTGCATTTTGAGTGTAGAAAAAGTTTCAACCCTAAACCAAGTTAGAAATATCACATTGGCTTAAAATATTTTTCATACAAAATGATGTCTCTTTGGGTTTGTCGAGCATGTTTTTTCAAAAAACACTAGGAAAACCATAATTTTTTTGCGTGCTCAAATATGCCATCGTGGCATCCATTAGTACCATTTTTTCATTTTTTCCATGTGTCAAACTTCACCGAGTGTATTTTTGTTATTCGTCGAGTGTTTTTTGTTCGCCGAGTATATTTGGCCGACACTCGGTGAACAACCCTCTTTGGTGAGTGTTTGAAAAAAATACACTTGGCAAAGACCTAGGTACTTGGTAAGGAGTTTTTTTCCAATAGAAAATTGTGCTCTCACAATTTTGCTTACCTTAAACTTGTTACAAGAGTTGAACCATTGAATGTAGTAAGGTCATGGGTGTGGTTGTGTGGACAACCCAAGCTTCTCAACTAAAACTGAGCTAGGAAGGTTGCTACAACTCTTGCTATATAATGACAATATGACATGCTTTATTATTCACCACAAACCATGATTGGAAAGTTATGACACTGATTTTTCTCTGCTTTCTCCATTCGAGCACTTAACACCCATTGTACTAAAATGCTCAAAAACTTGCTTGTATCTACAACACATATTTGCTTCACATCATCATCATGATAGACTTTGTTGCCTGCATTGTTAGTGGCAATTACTTCATCTTTCTTAAACATCACTAGCACTGGTATACTCTTCATCGTCTGTAGCGATGAGAACTCTTTGGTTCGGGCAGTCATGTTGCACATGGTCCATCCTTTGCATTTAAAGGATTGAATATCCCTTGTTCGTCCCATGAAGACAACCAATGATGCACTTTTGGTGGTTTCCTGCAAACAAGTAGATTTACTCACATCGATAAATCGTAACGATAATGTTAGTGCATCTAATCACATATTGGTAGAAGGTGTAGAATTTTGAACAATGGTGGGAGTACTTTTTCCTTGCCCAATTGGAGGCCTTGATGTAGGCACGCCTCTCTAATTGTTTCTTTTTATCTGCTACATTCCATGCAGTTCTAGTTAAACTAACATAGCTAGATGAAATAATTAATAATAAAATTTTATTCTTTGTAGGCAACTATGTCTTGAATTTCTCGTCTCAACCTCCCATAAAAATGAGTCATCTTATCCTCCTCATCCTCCTCTACCTCACAACACAACATACATATTTGCACCTCCTAATAATATTCTTCTACAGACTTATCTCCTTGGTCTATGCAATGAATCTACCCTGCATAACTTGCTTTAATCCATACCATGTGTCAGGTTCTTGGTTAGATTTAACTAGCTCATTCTGTTCGGGAGCACTGATGCTACGATAGCCCAATTTTTTTCTATCATGCACACTAAGATATCTTGCTAGAGAAGGACCATAGATCATTACCACCAGATGCACATAGCAGCTAAAAAGGTGTTGAAGAAGCCAACTTATCCAATACACGCATTTCGATGTGGTCGGGAGATGGCCGATCCGATTAGGGAATCCACGTCCAACCTCCTATCCTTCAAGCCGATGACGTTACTGATTTGATAAGTGACGCCGATGTCGATGAGCAAAGCAATATAGCAATGCCGCTACTAGTATCTACACATCTAGGAGTGGAATGTCAATCGTGGTATACTAGCACTCGAGCAGTTGGTGTGGCGGTCAGACTCGGGAGAAGCAACAACTAGGGTTTGCTCATGGGGGCTAATAGATTAGCACATATGAAAGGCATGTCCCAGCTTGTGCCCTTCTAGGCTCAATTAGGACTCTAGTTGGATCTCTATCTGGTTTGCTTAGATCTTTATCCCAATTGATCCTGATTCATATCCCATTTGAATCTATTGTTCTTACTCGTTAAGTGTTCAAAGGACACTATGTCACCTAGTGGGGGTGAATAGATGTTCCTGAAAATTCTTGCGGAAATAGTTAGTTTGAAAAACTTCTGAATCAAAAGTTTCGATATGGATTGGAAGTTTCGATTAGATCAGAAGTTCTGATTGGATCAGAAGTTCCGATTGATTCAGAAAATCACCACAAATGAAATTTATCTCCTAAAAAAGTAAATGAATGGAAATGTGTGCAATGATGTAGGAAACAAATTTTATACAAGAATATGTTCTAGAACCTTGCTAGCAAGTAGATCGAGTAATATCAAGTATGAGCTAGCAAGAATACGAAGAACACAAGATGAACACAAGTAGTTATTTACTGGAGTTTGGATCCCTCGATAGGCCGGGTCTCTTTCAACCCTTGTCATCACCAAGCCTTAGCCAATGCTAAGCTTAGATTTTTCCTTCGGCGCCTTGTTAAAGCTAAGGTAGAGATTTTACAAACTTCTCTAGACTACCACAATCTCTTTGGTTTCTCGTGGAGTGACTCCTAACCGTCTAGGAGGTAGAACCTCCAAGAGTAACAAATCAATTGGAAAGGTTTTGCCAACTCAAATCTTTGTGCTCAAGATTTATCAAGAAAATCAATCAACCCAACAACCCAAAATCTTCTGAAAAGATGAAACAAATGCCCACAAATATTTTGGAGGAACTCTCAAGTGGAATCACAAAGATTCACTTTAGATTTAGACTTGTAAGAGTGTGAGAGTTCTAGGATTTCAAAACTAGGGTTTGGGTTTCAAAGCACATGAAGAACTTTGCCAACTTAAATCTTTATCCACAAGATTTTCAATGAAAACAACAAACTCAACCCACAAAAATCTTCTCAAAATATAGATCAACACAATTGCAAGAAGATTTACAAAGAACTCCCAAGACGAATCACAAAGATTCATACTAGATCTGAGCTTGAATGCAAAAGAGAGTTCTAGGGTTAGGGTTTTAGGAGAGAGAATAAGAGTGTAGGCCAAAGGGTCGCTGTTCAAAAGGGTTGATGGGTGAATTTATACCTTGCACCAAAATCCAATCGTTGGGACATTTTGGACTCCTGCCTAGGAAGTTCCGATCAAAAAGGAATTTTGAAACAGAGAATTTAAATTGAAAGTTCTGATGGAAAATAAATTCCAAATTGAGAGTTGAAATCAGAAGTTTCGACGCCTGATCGGAAGTTCCTATGGAAAATTTAATTCCAAATAGAGAGTTCAAATCGGAAGTGAGAAACCAAGGGTTGGTTTCGGTGTTTTGTGATGAGTGATTGACAGGCTTTTTACCCTCTGTTCGAAGGGTACCTCCGAAGGGTGTTCGGAGGGGGGTACCTCCGAAGGATGTTCGGAGGTGATTTCACCGAAGTGTGTTCGGTGGTTGCTTGCTGCTGCTGTTGCAGCGGAGTGTGCGTGTCGGAGGGGTCCGACAGTACACGATGACTGGGTGTGTACCGAAGGCTTCGGTACTTTGGGCGGTACACCGGAGTGTGTACTGGATGTTGCTAACCCGGAGAGGTCTCCGGAGTACTGGATACACTTGTCTGTTTGTCTGTGGTGCGCAGGGACTTCGGAGGCGACGGACAAGGTTCGCAGCAGGTGAACCTGGGTCAAGCAGGAGGCTTGATGCCAGGGGAGCGGGGAGCTCCGTCACGGTGGCTGCGAAGGTGGTCCGGGTCGGTCCTCGGGTCGAGGCGTGTCAGGTGAAGGCAGAGAGTGCGGAGCGTGGCTCCGGCTAAAGGTACTCCGAGACAAAGTCCTCGAAGGCGAGGCACTTCGAAGGTACTCCGAATGGAGTGACTTCGGAGTTGGTTGGATCAAGTCCTCTGCGGAGGCAAGGAATTCGAAGTGTGCTCCGGAGGGAGACATTCAAAGGTACCCGACGAAGGTCTCAGAAGTCGAGGCGCATTGAAGGCATGGTCCGGGTGAGGCTCGTCGAGGAGTGTGCTCAGGGAGAGACACTGCGACGAAGTGCTCATGGAATGCTTCATGCGGAGGCCTTGGACGAAGGAGGGACTTCGAAGGGTGGTACTCCGAAGGTGGGGCTTCGGAGTGTGGAAGGCTTCGGAGCAAGGCTAGCTCCGGAGTGTGGTTGTCTTGTGGTGCTTCGGCCTGCATGGCTTCGGTACACGGACTGACGGAGTTCGAGCTGGGAGTAGCTGCGAAGCCATGGTGGTCCACTCCGGAGGTGTTGGTGCGAAGGCCCAAGGGCTTTGACGGCTTCGGCTCAAAACCGTCACTGTATCGAAGGCTATCTTCGGCGAAGCGAAGGCCATCAGGCTTCAGGCTTCCTACCGAAGCTACCGCACCCTCGCGTGCGAAGGGAGGATTCCAGAAGGTCAAAGACTGCAAAGGCTGACACTGTCTGTTCTGTAAAAGGCTGACACTGTCCCCTCTGCAAAGCTGACAGAGAAGCCTCCAGAATAAAGGTGAACTACCTTTTGTACCCCTTAGTTCTGTAGAGTCAAAATCAATGTAAACCCTAGGGGTAGTGTAGTCATTTCCTTTGGGTGAACTGTGGGCTATAAATATGGGGGCTCGGTAGGTAACATTTAACACTTTGAGCATTTACTGTTGAGCTCCTGTAGCCACACACTTCGTTGTATTTCATCCAGAGAGTTCATTTTCTGTGTTCCTTGTTCAAGCGGCGAAGCCCTGCTTCTGTGTGCTTTTTGCTTGAGCTCGTGTTACATACCTCGCTAGTTTAGTGCACCGAAGCCTGTCTAGGCGAAGGGTGTTTTGTGCGAAGTGTGTTTTTCAATGTGCTATCGCTCTGTGTAACTTGAGGCCAGTCCTCACAGCTTACTAGCGAAGCCCTGATCGAGGCCCGTTTTGCTTCTTGTGTCGAAGCCTTTAGCGTAGTCTGTTTGTGTGCGTGTAGACCTTCGTGTACGAAGCCCAGCACCAGTTGCTGCCGCCAAGTACTTGGTCGAAGTCCTCAGAGGGCTGTCCACTCTTGCGAAGGGTGAAGTGCGAAGCCTGCTTGAAGCACCCCGTGTGCGGAGCCTGCACTGACTTAGCAGAGTAGATTTCCGAGGGTTGTAAGTGGAGCGAAGTCTTCTTGGCTTCGAACTTTTGCTCCTGCGAAGCCTGTGTTCGGAGCTGTCGAAGTACCTCCGAACCAGACCTTCGAAGGTAGTGTTCGAAGCCTGTTCCGCAGAAGACAGAACTGAACCGAAGGCTAAGTTTTTAGCCCGAAATTTTAAAAGCTCCCATTCACCCCCCTCTGGTCGCCGTTTCCGGTCCAACAATTGGTATCAGAGCAAGTTAAGATCACCAGTTGACCTTAACCGGTTTTGTGATCTGTTGGCGACATGGATAAAGGCAGTAAAATTCCTCTGTTCGATGGGACAGACTTTGCATACTGGAAGGTGCACATGGAGGCTTACTTGTTAAGCCAAGGAAATGCAATTTGGGAGATTGTGGACTCACAATACTCCATCCCTGAGACTCGCACCTCTCAGACTGAGAAGGATCAGTATAATGCCAATTCCAAGGCAAGAAATATACTGTTCATCGGTTTGAGTAGAAGTGAGTTCGATAGGGTGCAGCACCTTAGGACTGCTAGGGAAATTTGGACAACGCTCACTGTTTTTCATGAGGGCTCTACTCAGATCAAGGCCAGGCGCCAAAGCACATATAACCAACAGTATCAGCTATTTGTGCAGGCACCGGGTGAATCTATAGATGCCATGTTTTCTCGTTTTGATGCGATAGTGAGTAACTTGCGGTCCAACGGGACGCTTGCTTACAGTGATCATGATAGGGCTATCAAGCTTCTCTATGCTCTTGACCGTAGCATATGGGAAGTAAAGATATCCAGCATTGAGAAGTCCGCAGGATATGACACTTTGACCTGCGATGAACTCTTTAGCAAGCTGAAGTCCATAGAGATTGCCAAGGCATCTCTTGCTGTGCACAGAAGCTCTTTGCCACAGCCATTGGCATTGGTTTCTAGCACTAGCCGTGGGACCACTGCAGAACCAAGCACATCTGGCACTTGTGTTCTTGCAGATGGTTTTGCTCTGTCCTCCCTGGTCTCCATCACAAAGGAGCAGGTGGATACTCTAGATGATGATGAGCTTGCTCTCATTGCCCGGAGGTTCACCCGCTTTCATCATGAGAGACGGGATCAGAGGAGAAGTGGTTTTAGTGGTTGCTATGAATGTGGCGACACTTCTCACATCAAGGCTAATTGCCCTAAGCTCAAAAAGAGAGATGAGAGTGAGCGCCCCAAATACCACAAGGAGAGGAAACCCTTTGTGAAGGGCAAGCGCGGCAAGATGGCTAAGAAAGTAGCCAAGGCCGCTTCCAGAGCTTTTGTTGCTGCTCTCAGCGACATCGACACATCCTCAACTAAGGAGTCGAGCTCTGAGGAGGAGGAGTCCCCAAGGAAGGAGGACAAGAAGGACAAGAAGGGACGAGACTTCACCGGCCTTTGCTTCATGGACGACAGCGATCATAGCGGCAATGAGCTTGACTCATCTGAGGTAAACCTATCATCTGACCAGCTACTAATTAAATTAGATGAGCTGAATGAAGTAGTTCTTGGTCAGGATAGATTACTTGTGCAAGCCGCTAGAGAAAGAAAAGACCTTAGACTTAGGCTAAAAAATGTTTCTACTGAATATGCCATGCTTAAGTCTAAGTTTAATGATGCTGAATGTGAGTCCTGTTCTGTTGTCATGAGTGAGCTTGCTCAGTTGCGTTCTGTTCATGCTCAAACTCTTTCTGAGTTTGAGACTGCACAGAAGCAGCTTTTGGAGGTGGATTCTAGACCTCATGATATTATTGATTGCATGAACTGCTCTTTATTACGCGAAAGCATTAATTTACGTGATAAGCATGTTCATGATTTAGAGGCTAGATTGGAGAGGGCCGGTAGTTCTAAGGATGTGCAGCCTGTGTGTGACACTTGCATCACCCTTAAGGACCAGCTAGGCACTGCTAGAGAGCGAGCTGAGAACCTCATGTCCGAAAATGAATACCTTCTTTCTGTGGTTAATAAATGCACTGAGGGAAAGGGTAGGATGGATTTGCTCTTGGCCAAGACCAAGTTGTGTGCTGATAGAGCCGGGGTAGCTCTAGGTTTGGGTTTTGAGAGGATACCTTCAGACAGTAAGTCCAAAACAGTTTTCACCTCTCCCACTACCCTAGAGAAAGAGAGAGCCCTGTTAGACACCCCACCAGCCAAAAAGCCTACCCATCCACCAAAGAAAACCACTCCTCCTGCCAAGAAAAATCCTCCCAAGAAAACCACTCAGAGAAAACCCAAGGAGCCTGTGAGAGTTGCTCCTATGACCCATGAGAGTGCCCCTAGTAGAGTTTTTCACTGTTCCTACTGTCAGCGGGTGGGTCATTTGGTTGGGTTCTGTTTTCGTCGAATCAAGGATGAGCGACGCTCTCAGGCGATGAGTTACCAGGACATGCATTACCCTTCTTTAGGTATGCATGAGTCTGAGATGTACTATCGTCCTGATTTTGAGGCTCCTCGTGCTTCTCGGAGAGGTTTTGCTCCTCGAGTTCTTCACCATGTTCCATATGGTGGTAGACCTCGGGCTAGCAGATTTGTACCTCGTCAGAGTAGGAGACCTCGACATGTTGTTCATTCACAGCATGTAGGTAGACCTCGCACTTTGCATCATTCTGATTATTATGTGCGTAGACCGTTTGCTTTTACTGTGCCTACTACTCGTGTCACTCAGTGCTGGATGCCTCGTCATTATTTCACTCACCCCAGCACTGAGCGATCGAGACATTCTTATCATGTGTAGGCGACAGATCGAGGCTTGGAGGGCACGTGGATCATGGACTCCGGTTGTTCGCGCCACATGACCGGAGATGCAGCATGGTTCTCCAGCCTCACCACAACCAAGCAAAGGGAACATATCACCTTCGGAAACAATCGAAGGAGTAGAGTGAAAGGTAAAGGTGTGGTAAGAATTAATTCGAACTTCACTCTCAAAGATGTTGCTTTGGTTGAAAACCTGGGATACAATTTGCTGTCTGTATCTCAGTTGCTTGATGAGGGCTTCGAAGTGCGATTTCATCGCGATACTTCGCAAGTGCTCAATTCTGATGGCGTTGTGGTGTGTAAGATCTTTAGGGTTGGGAGAGTCTTTGGAGCTGATTTTTCAGAGTCATCTGGTTCTTCTCATTGTCTTGTTGCACATTCGACTTCTGAGCTTTGGAAGTGGCATAGGAGACTAGGGCATATGAGCTTTGAGTTACTCGCTCGTCTGAGCGCCCTAGGCCTGATCCGAGGATTGCCCAAGCTCAAGTTTGAGAAGAATTTAGTTTGCGCTCCTTGTCGACATGGAAAAATGATTGCCGCTTCGCATTCGCCAGTCACCACAGTGATGACTGAACAACCCGGAGAACTTCTCCATATGGACACTGTAGGTCCTTCTCGGGTTAGTTCTTTAGGCGGCAAGTGGTATGTATTAGTTATTGTCGACGATTTCTCTCGCTACTCTTGGGTCTTCTTTCTTGCCAGCAAGGATGAAGTGTTTTCACACTTTCGGAGCTTGGCTTTGAGACTTTTCACTGAACTCCCAGGTGCATTGAAATTCATTCGAAGTGATAATGGCACCGAGTTCAAAAATAGTCTCTTTGTTGACTTTTGCATGGAGCATGGCATAGAACATCAATTCTCTGCTCCGCGGGTTCCTCAACAGAACAGTGTTGTTGAGAGAAAGAACCGCACTTTGGTTGAGATGGCTAGGACGATGCTTGATGAGCATAGGACTCCTAGAAAATTCTGGGCTGAGGCCATGAACACTGCTTGTTACATCTCAAACCGAATATTCTTGCGCTCAATTTTAAATTTAACATCTTATGAGCTGCGTTTTGGGAGACAGCCCAAGGTTACTCATCTTCGAGTTTTTGGCTGTCGCTGCTTTATCCTAAAACGTGGTAACTTGGATAAATTTGAGTCGCGATCTTCTGACGGGATCTTTTTGGGTTATACTACTCATGGTCATTCTTATCGTGTTTATAATTTAGAGACTAACACTGTCATCGAGTCATGTGATGTGACTTTTGATGAATCAACCCCCTCTGTTAGTTCTGCTTTTGAACAGGCAAATGAACACGACATGGAACAGACCTTATTCGAAGAAGAAGATCCCGGAGAATTCGAGGATGAACCCCTACTACCCTCGACATCAACCCACGAAGCTGACCCCGCTTCAACTACTTTGGCACGAGGTCTCGAAGCGACTACCTCAACATCGGTCATCTTGGACCACTCCAACGCACAAGTTGAGGGGGAGACTGCATCCCGCCGCGAGGCTCCACATCATGTTCAAAGGATGCACCCTCCCGAGCAGATCATTGGTGAGCTTGATCATAGGGTAACACGTTCTCACGCTCATTTCACTAATTCTGCTTTTGTTGCTTCTTTCGAGCCTTTAGATGTTAGTCATGCACTTTCTGATTCTAGTTGGATCAATGCCATGCATGAGGAACTTGAAAATTTTGAGAGAAACCAAGTCTGGACTTTAGTTGATCCTCCACCAAATGTTCATTTCATTGGAACAAAATGGATTTTCAAAAATAAACAAAGGGAGGATGGGACTATTATTAGAAACAAGGCTAGACTTGTAGCTCAGGGCTTTTCTCAACTAGAAGGGATTGATTTTACTGAAACTTTTGCACCTGTTGCTCGCCTTGAGGCCATTAGGATTTTTCTTGCCTTTGCGACATCCCGGGGATTCAAACTCTATCAAATGGATGTCAAGAGTGCTTTTCTTAATGGCTTCATAGGTGAAGATGTTTATGTAAAACAACCCCCTGGTTTTGAAAACCCCAAGTACCCACATAAAGTCCTTAAACTTCATAAGGCTCTTTATGGACTCAAGCAGGCCCCTCGGGCTTGGTATGATAGACTTAAGTCTTTTCTGCTTGAGCGAGGGTATTTGATGGGCTCTGTTGATAAAACTTTGTTTACTCTCAAGCATGACAAAGATTTCCTCCTAGTGCAGATTTATGTGGATGATATCATCTTTGGTGGCTCTTCTCATGCTTTGGTTGCCGAGTTTGCAGATACCATGAGCAGGGAATTTGAAATGTCGATGATGGGTGAACTCACCTTTTTCCTTGGTTTGCAAATCAAGCAAAGCAAACAAGGTACTTTCGTCCATCAGACGAAGTACACCAAGGACCTGCTCAAGAAATTCGACATGTCCGATGCGAAGCCCCTCGCCACTCCAATGGCTACATCTGTAGCATTGGATCCTGACGAAGATGGAGAAGCCGTAGATCAGAAGGAGTTCCGAAGCATGATCGGATCCCTCCTCTACTTGACTGCTACGAGGCCGGACATACACTTTGCAGTGTGTCTGTGCGCTCGTTTTCAGGCTTCACCACGAGCTTCGCACCGCCAAGCGGTAAAGCGCATCCTAAGGTATCTCAAACACACCCTTGAATTTGGCATATGGTATTCAACATCTTCATCTTTATGTCTTCGAGGTTATTCCGATGCGGATTTTGCTGGGTGTAGAATTGATAGGAAGAGTACCTCTGGTACTTGTCATTTTCTGGGTACTTCACTGGTTTGCTGGTCTTCCCGCAAACAGTCTAGTGTTGCACAATCGACGGCTGAGGCCGAATATGTTGCTGCAGCTAGCTGTTGCTCTCAGATTTTGTGGATGGTTTCCACTTTGTGGGATTTCGGGTTAGATTATAAGAGTGTTCCACTTTTCTGTGATAACACTAGTGCTATTTGTATTGCAAACAACCCAGTTCAGCACTCCAGAACCAAACACATTGATGTACGGTATCACTTTCTCAGAGTTCACAATGAGAAGGGTGATATTGAACTTCATTATGTTGATACCCAACACTAGTTTGCCGACATTTTTACAAAACCCCTCGATGCTTCTCGATTTGCCTACTTGCGTGGGGAACTTGGCGTTTGTCACCCTTACGACATTTTGTGAGGGGGAGCTGTTTTAGATGGATGTGCCTTTGTCTAATTGTGTTGAAATTGCATTTACATATTTTGCACTTATATGCCTGCTTATAATTCATTAAATCATGTTAGCTCAGCTCTTGTTAATTCATCTGGGACATTCATGTGCATGGTGTTTTTATTTTCAAATTCAAATCGTGCTCACTGCTTAGTCTTGAATCTAGCATGTTTAGGCAGGACTGCTTTAGCTATCTTTTATCTGCTTGATAGCAAGACACATTTCTTTGGATGCTAAAAATTGCAACTTGAAAAATTGTTCTCAATTTTCATGGATATTCATAAAGTACCAAACAATTGGTTCACTTGGTTAAAATCAAAAAAAATTCCATGATTTGCATGCTTTAAGTTAAAAGATCCAGGTGGGTTTGTTTGTCGCACTACCCTATTCTAGACTGCTTACCATTGCACATTGGTCTGAACTGGAATAGTGTAGTGTATGCCAAAATCTATGCCTTAAGCTTCTTATGGCTTTCATGCCTAGGCTTGGCCGGATTGGAAAGTGTAAGGTGGACAAACAAATAACCCCTGGCACTAAGAAAAGAACAACAAAATTCATTGATTATCAAATTTGCTTTTCAAGCTCCATTTGAACTGGACTTGTCTGTCTAGAGTAGAAATTGACTAGCTTTGCGCAGTCCTTGCTCTTACTTGTCTAGTTTCCTTGACTAAGTGGTGATGCTTTTATTTAAAAATGATCAAATCACATGCTTCATCATGTCACATGCTTTTATTTGAGTTGAGCCCATGATCATTGGTGTTACTGTTGGCATATTTTTGCTTCATATGTCTTTGTCATTTTGCTCAATTCGAAGCTTTGCATCTTTTACATGCTCCTTGATGCTTGCATTGCCAAAGGGGGAGAAATTTCTCGTTCTCTGCCGCAAGGGGTATAATTTCCAAAGGGGGAGAAAATTTGACATAAAGAGGGAGAAGGTTCTTTGTTGCCAAAGGGAAAATTTAACTCGGGGGAGTTTTTATTGCCGAAGGGGCTTTTTACTCTTTTGAAAAAAGGGGGAGGAAAATTCTTTTATCAAGTGACATGATTTGGCTCTTTTCTAAGTTGTTATGGTCACTTGTGTGCTGAAAGTTTTTTACATCTTCTTGAACTTGGATTTGGTTGTCAATGCACTCATCAAGGGGGAGATTGAGAAACCAAGGGTTGGTTTCGGTGTTTTGTGATGAGTGATTGACAGGCTTTTTACCCTCTGTTCGAAGGGTACCTCCGAAGGGTGTTCGGAGGGGGGTACCCCCGAAGGATGTTAGGAGGTGATTTCACCGAAGTGTGTTCGGTGGTTGCTTGCTGCAGCTGTTGCAGCGGAGTGTGCGTGTCGGAGGGGTCCGACAGTACACGATGACTGGGTGTGTACCGAAGGCTTCGGTACTTTGGGCGGTACACCAGAGTGTGTACTGGATGTTGCTAACCCGGAGAGGTCTCCGGAGTACTGGATACACTTGTCTGTTTGTCTGTGGTACGCAGGGACTTCGGAGGCGACGGACAAGGTTCGCAGCAGGTGAACCTGGGTCAAGCAGGAGGCTTGATGCCAGGGGAGCGGGGAGCTCCGTCACGGTGGCTGCGAAGGTGGTCCGGGTTGGTCCTCGGGTCGAGGCGTGTCAGGTGAAGGCAGAGAGTGCGGAGCGTGGCTCCGGCTAAAGGTACTCCGAGACAAAGTCCTCGAAGGCGAGGCACTTCGAAGGTACTCCGAATGGAGTGACTTCGGAGTTGGTTGGATCAAGTCCTCTGCGGAGGCAAGGAATTCGAAGTGTGCTCCGGAGGGAGACATTCGAAGGTACCCGACGAAGGTCTTAGAAGTCGAGGCGCATCGAAGGCATGGTCCGGGTGAGGCTCGTCGAGGAGTGTGCTCAGGGAGAGACACTGCGACGGAGTGCTCATGGAATGCTTCATGCGGAGGCCTTGGACGAAGGAGGGACTTCGAAGGGTGGTACTCCGAAGGTGGGGCTTCGGAGTGTGGAAGGCTTCGGAGCAAGGCTAGCTCCGGAGTGTGGTTGTCTTGTGGTGCTTCGGCCTGCATGGCTTCGGTACACGGACTGACGGAGTTCGAGCTGGGAGTAGCTGCGAAGCCATGGTGGTCCACTCCGGAGGTGTTGGTGCGAAGGCCCAAGGGCTTTGACGGCTTCGGCTCAAAACCGTCACTGTATCGAAGGCTATCTTCGGCGAAGCGAAGGCCATCAGGCTTCAGGCTTCCCACCGAAGCTACCGCACCCTCGCGTGCGAAGGGAGGATTCCAGAAGGTCAAAAACTGCAAAGGCTGACACTGTCTGTTCTGTAAAAGGCTGACACTGTCCCCTCTGCAAAGCTGACAGAGAAGCCTCCAGAATAAAGGTGAACTACCTTTTGTACCCCTTAGTTCTGTAGAGTCAAAATCAATATAAACCCTAGGGGTAGTGTAGTCATTTTCTTTGGGTGAACTGTGGGCTATAAATATGGGGGCTCGGTAGGTAACATTTAACACTTTGAGCATTTACTGTTGAGCTCCTGTAGCCACACACTTCGTTGTATTTCATCCAGAGAGTTCATTTTCTGTGTTCCTTGTTCAAGCGGCGAAGCCCTGCTTCTGTGTGCTTTTTGCTTGAGCTCGCGTTACATACCTCGCTAGTTTAGTGCACCGAAGCCTGTCTAGGCGAAGGGTGTTTTGTGCGAAGTGTGTTTTTCAGTATGCTGTCGCTCTGTGTAACTTGAGGCCAGTCCTCACAGCTTACTAGCGAAGCCCTGATCGAGGCCCGTTTTGCTTCTTGTGTTGAAGCCTTTAGCGTAGTCTGTTTGTGTGCGTGTAGACCTTCGTGTACGAAGCCCAGCACCAGTTGCTGCCGCCAAGTACTTGGTCGAAGTCCTCAGAGGGCTGTCCACTCTTGCGAAGGGTGAAGTGCGAAGCCTGCTCGAAGCACCCCGTGTGCGGAGCCTGCACTGACTTAGCAGAGTAGATTTTCGAGGGTTGTAAGTGGAGCGAAGTCTTCTTGGCTTCGAACTTTTGCTCCTGCGAAGCCTGTGTTCGGAGCTGTCGAAGTACCTCCGAACCAGACCTTCGAAGGTAGTGTTCGAAGCCTGTTCCGCAGAAGACAGAACTGAACCGAAGGCTATGTTTTTAGCCCGAAATTTTAAAAGCTCCCATTCACCCCCCCTCTGGTCGCCGTTTCCGGTCCAACAGGAAGTTTCAATCCCAAATCGGAAGTTCCGACGCAAACATAAATTTCATACAGAGAGTTCAAATCAGAAGTTCTAATGGAAAAAATAAATTCCATGCATATCAAATCGGAGTTTCGACTCGTTGAAAATTCCGATTGACAATCGGAAGTTCTGACGAGTCGAAACTTCCGGTATAGGATCGGAACTTTCGACATTCCTTGGAGCACCCTAGAAAATAGGTCATAACTTTTGACTCTGAACTCTGTTTTTGATGATCCTTGACTTTTTGAAAAGCTTATTCAAAGGGCTATCCAACTCAATAAGTAACAAGGCTTAAAACCCCAAGGAGAAAAAGTTACGACATTGATATTATCTGAAGATGGTAATGAGATAAACATTTTGAGCACAAAGTTTTGGAACAAACTTCAATGTATCCCTCTTAATAGTATGGCGGCCCTAGACTCAAATTTAAAGGAATACAACATAATTCACCTTTGAGCCGATGTGGACTAAAGTGAAGCTTTTCTCCAAATTTGTTTCAACTAAAAACATTGTTTCTTTACTTCTGAGAGACGACAAGGTTGAAGCCATATCATCATTTGGGACTATTATCCTACACACACTTAGTTGAACATGTTAGTCCCAAATCATTTATACCTTTTCCTTGAGCAATGTCCGCTTTTGAATTTCGGCTTGATGTTGATCAACATATGAAGCATGGATGATTTCATATATCCAAGGCACTCGACATCCTTCAATATATGACCCCGAACTTGCTCTTCTCTACATCAATGCTTGCATTTCTTCAATAAGAGATGTGGATCACCTATAGTTTTCTTTTGGACTTACTTTGTTCATCGGCACAAAGCTTCTACTCGCTTTTCACTAGTGCATTGGTCCTTCGGTATCAAACCTCCACTTGCCATTCACTTTTGCATGGTCCTTCGTAGCTGAGTATCACTTGTCCTTCACCATGTTGCCATAGAAAACTACTTCTTATCCAACATATTCAATATGCCCACTTGATCCTCATGATTAATATTCCATTTGATCCTCAATTTATAATTAATGGTATAACTCAAATGATCTTCATGAATCTTAGTTTCTTGTCAATAATCACTTTAGCTTGCATTTATCATATATATCATTACATACTCAACAAGCTTCTATATCCAAGAATGAATTGTTGATTCTCAACTCATGAGCAGTCAACCTTTTTGCTTGATGTTGTAACTTAACCTAACACGCAAACTCATGAAAAAGGTTAGTCCCAACATCTGTTGTCATTAATCACCAAAACTCAATACAAGTCAAGGATTGAGATCTTTAAAGTGTGTGACCCCATAGGTTCACGTATACCTTAGTTAACGTATGAAAATTCCTTTCTAGTACTCCGTTAATAGCAGCCTCTAGCAAAGCATATTAACCCAAATATACATAAAGATCATATCGGTGGAACTTATAATATTCTTATGTACAAATCCCTTTGCATCATGGTATTGATCAAGCATAAGATGAGACTTGTGTGATCTTATTAATAGCTCAATCTCTCTCTCTCTCTCTCGATCTCCATATTGGATTATAACTTGTGATTAACTTTTTAATCATGACAGCATGGCCATGCACTTCCATAATCCATTACATCTAAGGGCCTAGAGATATCTCTCCCCTAAGGAGGGATAAATTTTATCTTGACCACTCACATTCACTACATATTTCAAAGTATACCCGAAGACTACTTTCATAACTACCTAGTCACGGAGTAGTGTTTAGTAGACTCAAATCAAGCTACTATGTATATATGTTGGGAACCATGATGATCTTAGGTCTAAGAACTTTACATAAACACTATTGAGACCAATTGATGATACATGGAATCTCAACCGTGTCTCATAGTGGGTTTATCCAATATATATTCTCTAACATACGTCCATGTTATTGACTTGGTATCTCTATACCCATGATCTATAATATATTGTCATCAATAAATACACAAGCTAATCTTAGTCATATTTGTTTCATATATGACTTAATTACATCCGATAAGAGATCATTTAGAAATAGTAATATTATGAGTATCATGAATGAGTAACATACTAATTGATTCATAATGATAACTTCTATTTCAAGGAACAATACACCATTACATAAATATATGTTGCCTCTAGGACATAATGCTAACATATTCCACCAAATAATAGCAAAGTCTTTGAATTCAATAGTTTCTTGCCTAACCCTATAAATTTTAGGAACTAAATGAGAATTAAATTTCTGCTCTAGTGTTATCTCCCAATCTAAATAAGCCTTTGGGTCATATTTACTAAAAAAGGATGGCATGGTAAATTTAATTCCTATGACAATCATCATGTTGTGGAGCATATGCATTGCTATTATTGGTGTCATCGTCTTCATTTCCTTCCTCTTCATGAACCTTAGGTGGTGGGTGACGATTTGCTATCGATTGCTTGATGCGATTAGTGGGGTTAGCCATGCTCGTATCTAAAGTCTAAATGTCCATTCACATTGCATTGAGCGATGTTACATTTTCTTCAATCTTCTTATCTAGCTTATAGATTTCTGCCTTTAAATCACCATCCACAAAGTCATTGATCTCACCTGACGTTGTTAGTGGAAAATAGAAGCAAACACAAATGTATTATCCGTATCAACTACTAGGTGATGGAAGGTGGGATTGTACACTCTCAAGTGTCTTACCTAGTTCTTATGAAAATCTTACCAATTGAAGCATGCGGTACAATTTGAGAGGTGGAGACATCTGATCTTGGTGGGGGTGTAGTTACAATGATCCAACTTGTACTGATCAGTAGTATATTTTTGGAATTTAAAAGATCAAAGCTTAAACATATATGATGAAACACAAATCAAAACCATATAGTAATGTTGAATAAATGTCTAAAAGTATACTTTAGCTAGCTACTGGTATGTATGTGTTTCCTGTGGCAAACAAGATTGTGGGATGAATGACTAATGTGTGCGGCAAACTTAGCACAAAACAATACCCCTCTCGGCACAAATATTTTCCTAGTTAGTCCTGTGTGCTTTTTTTTTTTAAAAAAATAACTTTCTTTTTTACACTGCTTTTTTGCTTAGAAGTACATAAGAAGAGAAAATAAAAAGCTTTGGCTCAATTCCGATGCAAATAGTGGCATATAGGCGATGACAGAGGTGTTATAAAAATCAGGGGGTATATAAAACTTCAGGACATAAATTCAATACCTTAACTCTAAAACTGAAATACGCAAAAACTAAACTATATTCAGAATCAAGAACTCGAATTTGGCTGCCACTTCCTGTTTTCTGGGGCTCGGAACCAAAAACGTCCCCATCTCTTAACTTCGACCGGAAACGTGGAAAATGGAATTTGCTGCCCTTGTACTCCATGGTTCCGTCCAGAGGCACAATTGCATGGCATGTCAACGACACAATGACTTCGCCGTTCTCAGTACTGTGTACAATAATGATTAATAGTCGTTCTAATATCTTATATAGGTTGCTTTAGGACTTGTTTATACGAATTAATAAATCAATTTAAATAATTTTATTACTCCTTATTTATTCTGCTTTAGAAAAATTTATGAGGTGTTTATTTATAAGAGGATATCATTTATTTGAAAATAACAAACACGAAAAAAGACAAAAAATATAGTTGGAAAATTGTTAGTCACTCTAATTTCTTATGCATGTTGTTTTGAGATTTATGCATAAGAATGAATAAACCGACTCAAATAATTATGTTATTCCTTATTTATTCTATTTTAGAAAAATTATGAGTTATTTATTAATAAGCGGATACCATTTATTTGATAATAACAAACATGAATAAAAGACAAAAATATCTAAAAAGTTTAAAACAACTTAATTTGGAAAATTGTTCGGAAGGCTAAATGACCTGTATAAAGAATTGATATAGTATGTAATACAACAATATCCTGTCAAACAGTCTAATCTCATGGAAATCAGAGAGGAGCAAATGTATATATGCATATCTTTTCTTTGATTTAAATGGTCCCCTGAACATTTGAAACTATGAGGGGAAAACATTGCATGACCTGGTCAAGTGAATCCTTAATTTTATTCTTGACAAAAGTCAAAAACTAATCATGACCGGTATAAATGAATAACCATGGAGAAGTGGTGGATTAAATTAGTCATGATCAATTCGTCGTCGTCTTCTCGTGGGATAAATTGGAGGCTGGTTAGAAGGCCGGGAACTCGATCCTGCTGCCGCAGGGGCGGCCGCCGGGGGAGACGGGACAGTCGATGAAGCGGGAGCCGGCGGCGTCGACGCAGAAGTAGAGCTGGTAGAGCTGACTGTTGCCGGATTCGTCGCGGTTGCAGTCGACGAAGGGCTCGAACCCGGTGCTGCTCTGGATGGCGTCCTTGATCTGGGCCAGCGAGTAGTAGCCGCCGTCGGGGTTGACGCCGGCTTCGCGGAGCGCGTCGAGGACGCGGAGCTGGGCGCGGAGGCGGAGCGCCGCCTGGAAGTAGCCGTGCTCGTTGAAGACGCCCTCGGCGCAGGTGCCGTGCTTCTCCCACTCGTGCGCCCAGAACCGGAGCCCGTCGTTCGTCGGGCACGCCAGTGTCGGCCACTGCGCCCGCAGGCTACCCAACAGGTCGCTCACCTGCAACCAAAAAAATACATTTTTTTCTTACTTTTCAGGTTAAATTACTCGACAACACTGTAAAAATCTTTTTTATCTGTGATTACATGTGGTAAAAAAATTCCAACTTGTTCATGTAGTTAAAAAAATTCCAGCTTGTAATGACTGTGCAGCTACTGATCAATTTCGTTTCTCTTTTTTTAAGTATCTCTCTACCACGAGAAAAGATCGTTTTATTGCGTTGATTCTGTGAAGACTGTGATGGACAAATCCGGCAGGGATTTAATTGGAGATAAGGAAATCGCACCGGAAATATGTAATGTTGCTTTTGAAAGGGAGGTGCAATTAAACAAGACGATGTGCAGTGGAGTCGAAACCAAGGCAGGGATGAACTCTGTCTCAATCTACACTTCCTTTCTTCATCTGAAATCTATCTCGAACTGAAAATTTTTGAACGATGATTTGGATTGAATTTGTTCTTTCAAATTCAAAACAAAACGTCCTCAAATCAGAACAGATAGTAAGTTTCTCAGCAACAAAATGCCAAACATTGAACTAAAATTTCCAACAGAAGAAAAATTAAAGCAGAGGCCTCATCAGTCATCAGACAGCAAGAAGCCAAGAAAAGCAGCAGCAGAGAGATCAAGTCCAAGACAGATCTTGAACCGATCGAGAGGAAGGAAATGATGAGCTGGTGGATGCTTTCACCTTGGAGGGGTCGAACTCCCTGTCGGGGTTGCAGTTCTGCGGGTAGCTGCCGTCGTCGCGGTTGGGCCAGAGGCCGTGGATGCCGAAGTCCGCCGCCGGCTTGCCAGAGCGTGGGTAGCAGCAGCTCTGCCTCGTGTCGCAGTACGACCCCGGCCACTGCAGCACTAGGAAGAAGAAGTCGTAGTCCTGCGCGCCGCTGCACCGGCCGACGGCCTGCACTAGAAGCAGTACGGCAGCCAGGGAGAGGTACGTCGCCCTCGCCGCCATGGCTGCCTTGCTAGGAGCTCACTGCAATCAATCAATCAATCAATCTCTCTCTCTCTCTCTCTCTCCTCTCTCTCTCTCTCTCTCTCTCTCTCTCTCTCTCTCTCTCTCTCTCTCTCTCTCTCTCTCTCTCTCTCTCTCTCTCTCTCTCTCGCAGCCTGTGGATTGTTGCAAGCTATGCGTTGTGGTGATGCAAATTTATAGGCATCTTAGGCAGGTGTGGATTTAGTCAGGCATTGATTTGCATGGATGTCAAATGGCAATGGTATATTCTGGTGGAGATGGACAGAACTTTGCAAATCGTGCATTCGAAGGCGAGAGTTATTTGCCTACTCAATCTTGCAAAAATGGAAGCATGGGATGGGCAATGCTAGGTGTGCAAGGCAAGCAGTACACCAACTGGAGTCTGGAGAGTGACAGGTCGGTTGTGGATGGAGCAGCACGGCAGTAGCTGCGGCTCTGTCCAGTTGCTACGGCTTCATTCCCTTTGGGTACATAGCCACTCGCTTCGTTTACATGTTTGTCATTCATGTTGGTTGTGTTTTTATACGGTCTCATTTGGATCCCAAATTCAACGCGGAATTGAGATATTGAAATTGTGACCAATCAATTCCTATGTTTTAGGTGGACACAGAATTCACTATGCGGCATGTTTGGATTCTAATATTGCGTTAATAATTAAAGAATTATAATTCAATTCTATGAGAGGTGGGTTGTTTGAGCCATCTTAGAATTAAAATTATTAAAGTTCATCTAGAATTCAATCATGAATTCAAATTCATTACAATTCCTCTTTAAGAAAAAAAATTGGCTAGAACCTACCTCTTCTCTAGTCTCATGCATAGCACACAGCCTTTGCCGCCGCCGCCGCTCGAGTGGTGCTCCACGCACCGCATGCGTGAGGGGCATGAGTACGAGACCGGGCCAACACATCTTCTCCCATGTCCGGCCTCCGGTCTTCGTGTGAGTCCTTCCTCCCTGCACCCTCTCCCCCCTCCATTTCATTGCTTCTCTAGGCGAGGTCTTCTCTGGCAGCGACAAGGGCAGCGAGCCCCGACGCCACCACGGGAGCGCATTCGCCATCCTCGTGCAGATATATGCTGGTGTGGATCTGACTCCCGTCTCGATGACATCGCTTTTTTTCTCAGGTGTTTGTGCCGCCTCACCCGCTGATAAAAGCACTGGATATCCATCCTACGCAACGAGCAGACACCTTGCGACATCTTTAGTGAGTGTTCTTCTGAATGTCCTACGAGTTGATACTTGATAATATTATAATTTCTAGTAATCTATTCATAATTTGATAGGTGAAGGGCATAATCTTCTAATGTCATCCTTTTAATGAGGACTACTATTTCACATTCAGAGATTAATATTTTATTGTCTGTGTTTGATTACACTATGAGGATAATATTATGTCATAAGTACATGAAAATTGTTTATTGAGATCTTTTTTGTTTATATTTGTCAAGATTGATCATTGTCATCTGCATTCCTTCATCAAGTTTATTTTTATAGCTAATATTTTCTTGTAATAATAGAATTAATTCCATAGTCTCATCATCCAAACATGTTTTGGAATTAGTTCTCAGATTTTAATTTTATAAAATTCCTAAATAGAAATATTGAATATCAATTAAATCTCACACGATTCAATGTTTTATAGAATTTAAAATGGATTTCAATTCTTTCCATACTTGAGATCCAAACGGGACCAACTTCATTTCCACATGGAATTCAACTCAATGTAGCGCCTCTGGTTATAATTCCGAGCTCTCATCCCACATGTTTCCTCAACCTGACCCATCCCCTTTCTCTATCATGAGCGACGACGACCAGTGACGAAGGGCCGGTGTCAGTGACACGGGGCCATTGTCGGCGACGGTGACCAGCCACAAAGACGCACACATAGCTCTTCTAGGTGTCCTCTTGAGCTTCATCTCGCTCTACGTTGCCCTTGCCACCGACAACAGTGGCAACCACCGCCATTATCGCATTGGCTACACACTCGCTCCCAAGAAGCAACAGAGCTTAATCTAGCTCTCGCAGCCTCCTCCACGCCCTCTATTTCCCTCTCTTGTTTTCCATGAGTTCATCAACCACGGCGGCATCATATTCAAGGTCTAAGTCATCGACAACCATCACACTTGTGTCAAATGTCGTAGTCCACCTGACGTCTCCAAAGAGACCCTTGAGGACACCTCTGCGTGAGGGCTCCATATCCTTCTCGCAGCTCTCCACCTTCCCCACCAAGCACACCACCAAGGAGTATTACTATCGTATCTAGATCCAACAAGCTATTCTCATTTCTAGAAACTACACATCCAAACAGTATCTGGAATTCCTATGATAAATTCAAACTTATTCTGCATTCTTAATAATGAAATCAAAATATTTTTGAGGAGGTACTAAGAGTTACCACAATTTAGTGTAAATTTTGTTACCTACTAGTGTCTCAGCCTCTCAGGTATTAAGAGATACCAACATTAACACTAAAATTACAGCTACAAACCTCCTTAACATCCTTAGGGACTATAAAATCAATAGGGCAACAAATAGTTGGTAGGCATTTTTGGCACCTCTTGAATTGCGGCGAACATTAGGGGTGGCAGTTTGGCTCGTGGCCCGCAAGCCAGCTCGGGTTCGGCGCAAGCTGAGCCAAACTGAGCCTAGCTCTGCTTGGAATGCCATCGAGCTAACCTCGAGATAACCTTTGTAGCTCCGCAACTAGCCGAACCAAGTCAATCCGGCTAGGTCAACTATCAACAGTCCATGTCAACATGAACCCTAAGCAAGCCCACAACTCTCCCGACTCCCCCGAGCAGCCCAAGTCACAACCTTCTAGTGGACACTAACATAGACACACTCAAACACAGAAAGCAAAGGCTAAGTCGCTGAGACGTTGATGATGAGGGCATCACTGCTAAGGATACAACCATACTTGATTACCAAGGACCCATGACTTGAACTCGAGATCATCAACTAAAACCTCAAGTGAATTCGTTCCTCATTACTCAAATAAGTTCTTCTATGAATGAAGTACTAATAAGTTGAGGTTATGATTGTATTATACTTAGGAACATCAGAGAAGAGACATTGAATTAGACAATCGAGTTGACAAGATACGATCAGGACTGTCGACCAATGCACTCGGGCAGTCAGACCATTAGTCTGACCACCGACCACCATTCGGCCAACCACCGACACCACTCGGCCGAGCACCAACCATGAGGCCGTCAATCAAGAAGTCACTGAGTCTAGTCAGGAGTCGGACTACCAAACTAGTCGAGAATTGGACTCTTGATCAATTCGAGTTAGAACCCTAATAGGTTTTCAAGTTCGTTTTATGTTTAGAGTTTATATTAGAGTCCTACTAGGATATGGCCCATGTTATAGATGGCATCTCACATCTTGTAAACCTTATGAATAGATATTCGCCATTATTATTAGGACTTGGGTTTTGCCTAGATTATTCTATCATTGCAGTTTCACAGTAGATCAGTTTGTAGAACCATAAACTTTGAGTTCTTCGGATTAATATCAACAATCCAAATTATGTTTACCTTGTTCTTATAAAGTTCTTTGATTGTTTTACAGGATAATCACCTTCGTGGTGAGGTCGGCTACGTGATAGCATGGTTGATAATGACTATACGTGCGAGTATAGCGATTGTAATGTTACAATCGCTGATCAGAAGCCTTAAAATGTGAACGTTCACTCATCGCCTTAATAGAACCTATCGGAAGATCGGGCCACCAATAATAGATCACTTGAGAGGCGCTAGTCACCTGATTCAGTGGTGATTCTACTCAGCAGCAGGAGGCCAACACCTGCTAATGGATACTGAATCCTAGAGGCTGCTTTCTGTCGCCGCCAATGCGGAGGCCACCATCCATTTGTCGCGTGCCCGCGGCAGGTGACAATTTTGAATTCGTCCAACCGCTACCCACCATCGGAGTGCTTGAGGCCGCCGCCTGCCACCCACCGCAGAAGCCGAATGGTTGTCACCCGTCACCGCTAGTCCGGAGGCCATCATCCGTCTGCCACGTGATCGTGTCTCGGCGTCACCACATTGGGCGGCGATCCAACAATTTAAGGGGTGTTTGGTTCCACCTTGCTAAACTTTAGTCCCTAAAGTTTAGCCATTTAGTCCACATGAGATTGCTAAAATGGACTAAAGAGACTATTGACATGATTTGCCCCTCATTAATGCTCTTCGGGATGGGAAAAGACTATCTGCGGGCATTTATTAAGGGTAGTTTGGTCATTTTTCATCTACTTTAATAACTTTTAGTCCCAAGAACCAAACATGGGACTAAAATTTAGTAAGTGAATAAAGAGAGAGTTTCCTTTAGTTCCTAAAGGATAACCAGTGCCTTAGAATGCAGAACCGCTGCCCGTACTGAATTGTTCTGCGGCTGAGCCGAGCCGAGCCCATTTTTGCATGAAGGCCCGAGCCTCCGCACTAGTGATTGGTTTGGACTATTAATCAATTTAGTCATGGTTTCGTTAACTTTGGTTCAGGTTTGGCCACGTACAAGGACGAGACGTGAACGCTGCCGCCGGTTGCGTCGTTTGCGCCTCGCTCGACCTTCAGTTCCCACTCCGACAGCGAGGTCTCAGTGTCTCACCGGAAACACACAGGGCGCCGATGCCGGCAACAGTATGGACGAATTAAAACACCAAATAAACTGTTTCTACCGCGATTATAACAATGATTGCCATTACCAGTCCGATAATCCGATTTGACGGTGATCATTACCAGATCACCAGTTTTTATAAATTATCGATCAACTTGATCAAAAAAATCATGATAATTGTATATGTAACAATGGAATCGTCCGGCGTCACATCCTGTGCATGGTGTGTATGTAACAATCCATCGTAATTTGAACTCAATTGGATGCCTACGACTTTAGGATCGTAGTGTATAGGAAATTATAGAAGTCCTCTCGATGATGGTGACACCAGCAGCATCAGGTTTGGATATTCTGTTTTTCTTATTGTAGAAATTAACAAGGTGTTTTGCTTCCTAACAACAAAAAAATAATTTTAGGATAATATTTTTACATTTGTATTCGTAATGGTGATAAAAGAAAAATGCAAAAAAGAAAAATATAATATTTAAAATTAGGTTCTAAAATTTAAATTTTGTTATAACCTTTTAGAAGTAGCATAAGTAATAGGATGCAGGGTGATGTGTACGCGCATACATAAATGCATGCAAACGTATTTTGTGGTCGAATCTTTACGGTAGACGTGATTCTTTAAATAATTGTCCTATATCATGTGACTTAACGAAGAGGTATACCATGAGACATTGCACACGCGATGAACTATCAAAACAATCATCCTTCTACATATCAATGAAGCCAATCTACACAGTCACGCCATATATAGAGACGTCAAGGCATGAACACGTTACCGGAAATAGACTGTTTGCCGAGTAACTGATGGTTTATCGAGTGTATTCTATCGGGTGCGCTCACCTCCTGCGTGGCTTCACCGAGTATCATGTAGGACACTCAGCAAAGTGGCTTCGCCGAGTGCCACGTGGGACACTCGGTAAAGGTGTCGTCATCGCCTCTCCGGTCGTTAAACGACTAACGTTGCCGAGTGTCACGTCGAGCACTCGGCGAAGCAAACGAGACACTCGGCGAAGCACCTCTTCCTCGAAAGTCTGTTCACCGTGTGGGTCTTCCTCGAGAGTCTGTTCACCGTGTGGGGTTTACTGAGTGTGGCACTCGGCAAAGCATTCGCAAAGTAGAAAAAAGGCTTTGCCGAGTGCCGTATGCACTCGGTGAAGTGCTGTAGTCCCATAGTGACGGGATAAATCATAGTTTGGTGTTCTACAACTTCTCCATAAATTGAAAGAACAAATATTGTAAGTCACTCAAAACTCAAATAATAATCATACATGTGTTCTGAACACAACAAAGCTAAAAGTTCCTCATGCTTCCTAAACATAGCTATTTATAGAGATAATCTAGAGTTATTCAAAAACACGCATGTAGGTAGTGTGGTAAGTAAATTAATAGAATTGATGGTTGATTATTCCCTTTATTAGCTCCAAGTAACATATGCTTATTGTTGTGAGACCTTCAATGGTTTTGGTGGTTTCCCTTCTTCTCCAATTAAAATGTAGCTGCAGATAGAAATGTCTTTCTTCGTTAATTCTTTATTTCTAAACCATTGCTTTCTCATGCTAAATATTAAATATTGTAGGGGGAAAATATTTCATCTTCAGGGTTATTGTAGTAACAGGACAAAGGCCGGTGATTAAGTCAAAGGTTTCCAGCATATAACTCCGGGGATACAGTAGATCAAGTTCGAAGTATGGAGACAGATTCTAGTTTGGAGTATATCTTCGAACTTAGACCCTTTCAAGAGTTTCTTTGCCAGCTAAGATGGAAGACTTATCTTCTTTCTCATTAGATTAGTCTTTTACCATTTTAGCCCTATTAAGGGTACCGAATAGTTTCCACTATGTCGGTTGTAATAGAGGGGTAAAAGGGTCTTTTCCTTAATGTTTGGGCCTATAAATACCCCCCGTTTTACCCTGTAATACAGACCGAATACAAGTTATTCAATACACACTTTCGAACTATTTTAAGCTATTATCCTTTGGGAGGCTTAGAATAGTTTACTTCGCAAACACTTCGTTTGTTGGTTTCTAATCTTCAGAAACCTGTTAGCGTAATCTTTTACGCCAACAGTTGGCGCCGTCCGTGGGGACAATAGTCCAAAAAACTTCGTTCTCTACCAAGTTTTCAAACCATGCCTCCTAAGCGGAGTGCAGGTGGTAATCCTGTTCGGAGGTCTCCTCGGACCTCCGGAGTAAGATCTTCAGACACAGTTGAGGTCAGAGGACCTTCGACGTTTCCTCCACCTCAAACTCCGAAAGGGATTCCCCTTCCCCGAGCATATGGAGTTCCTCTGCCAACTCCATCTATACTTCGGCCAGCCGGAGTCCCTCTTCCACCTCAAGTTCCACTTCGAACCGATCCCTACAGTTCTCAAGACCCGGAAGATCCTTCCGGAGGAGATGAAGACGGTCTTGGTGATATGGCCGCTCAAATGGCCAGTCTCCAAGCTGAAGTAGCAAGGTGGCGGCAAGAAGCCGCAGATAGGCTTCGTTCTCAGCCTACCCCGGTCATCCCTGAAGTGCCCAAAGACGACGAACTTATTTATCCTGAAGCCCCGGAAAACGCTTCCTTCGACACCGAGTCTCCGCTGCATCCTGAGTTGCAGAAAGTACGCTTCGACCCTAAGTTCAAAACTTCGAAGCTTTGCAAGTATGCCGGAGATGAAGATCCTGGAGAATTCATCAGTTCTTATGCTTTAGCAATTGAAGCCAGTGGAGGAGTGCAGGACACTATGGCAAAATGTTTCCCCCTAGCTCTTCAAGGAGTGGCATTGCGGTGGTTCTGGTCTCTGAAGCCAGGATCAATCAGTTCATGGGGGCAGTTGAAGAAGAAGTTCGTAAGTAACTTTCAGGGTACCTTCGTACCCCCTATGTCAACAGGAAGTCTTTTCCAGGTGAAGCAGCTCCCTGGGAGACCTTAAGACAGTATTTTAAGCGCTTCGCTCATACGAAGTCGCAAATTCGAGGGTTAACTACGTCTTCTGTAGTTGACGTAGCTCGAGAGGGAGTTATTCATCCAGGCCTCCTTGATAAACTTCACCGAAAAAGTATATCTTCTGTTTCTCAGTTGATGTCTTATTTCGAAGAATATGCAAGGTCAGAAGAGGGATGGCTTCGGAGAACTGCTGCAACCCCGTCGATACTGCAAGAAGTTAAATTGGAAGTGAAAACTTCAGCATAGCCACAATGGCCTAGATCGGAAGCTCAGCATGACAGGCGTCGGGGACAAAAGCATCCTCGTTCAGAAGTTCTGAACATTGCATCCCCGCAGAAGTTTGCCCAAAGGGCTCCGCAACCTTCAGGAAGCAAGACCAGCGGCTGGAGGCCGCCAGGGAAACCGGCTGGCAAAGGCCAGACCTTTTTCTGCTGTATTCATGGTGAAAATCGGAGTCAAGCAACTGACGCGTGCAAGTCTATACTTGCTCTGAGAGGAGAGTATTTAGAAAGAACTTCGGGTCGAGGCACTACTGACCGAGTTCCAGCTGAAGTGCGTCCGGAGCTTGTCCAGGTTGTGGCGCGAATAGAGAACTTCGATCCGGCAAGACGCCCTCCGGTGGTCAATGTTATGCCACCTCCGAAGCAAGAAGAAGGGCAAGATCGAGGAAAAAGAGTAGTCCTCCCCATCTCCGGAGGAGGGACTCTCGGAAGTATGTCAAAGAGGCAGAGAAGAGAATATGTCAGAGAAGTGGGCCATATGGGAACCTCTTCATCTGCAGCTGCTATGCCCGAATGGTCCCATGTGCCAATATCTTTTTCCGCAGATGATGCAGCTGGTGTTAAATTTCCACATGTAGACCCACTTGTCATCACTGCCGACATAGCAGGAACTGAGGTTCGAAGAGTGCTAATTGACGGAGGGAGTTCGGCGGATATTATTTTTTGTCCAAGCCTTTGATCAACTCTGCATCTCCAGAAAGCATCTTCTCCCAGCAGCCCGTCCTTTACAAGGTTTTGCAGGACCCCCTCTTGATGCCCTCGGCCAAATTGGTCTGGAAGTTACTTTCGGAGAGGGGCCACTGGCCAGGACAGAGGAAGTGATCTTCGATGTTGTGGATGCTCCATATGCATACAATGTCATCTTCAGAAGAGGCATGTTAAATCAATTCGGAGCTGTGGCGCATCATAATTACTTATGTGTGAAGATGCCCACACAAGCGGGAATGCTCACTGTTTTCTGAGATCAGGCCATTGCGCGAAGAGCGGAGTATGGTCATAGCCCTCCTCTTGACCCGAGACAGGTGAACAGTGTGCAAGATAATCCAGAAAATTTTTCTGCTCCTAGCGAATCTTCAAAGAAATCCTTCCCAAGACCAAGTCCCGAAGGAGAGATTGCAACGAAGGTTATTGTCAAAGATGGCAAGGAATATTCATTTCAATTTGGTAAAGACTTGCCTCCAGAAGTTGCTACCTCCTTAGAGAAAGTAGTTGAGGAGGATTTAGATGTCTTTGCCTGGTCTGATTAAGACATCACTGGAGTAAGTCGGGACATTATTCAACACAGTCTACTTGTGAACCCGAAGGCTCGGCCTGTTCGGCAAGGGCTCCGGAAGTTGTCTATGGAGAGAGCTATCCTTGCTAAAAACGAAGTTGAAAAGTTGCTGAAGGCTGGGATTATCAGAGAAGTGGCTCATACGGAGTGGTTAGCCAACCCAGTCTTCGTTAGGAAGAAATCTTCCGGGAAGTGGCGCATGTGTATTGATTTTACATCCCTGAATAAAGCATGCCCCCGCGACCCCTACCCCATGCCCCGAATTGATCAATTGGTCGACTCCACCGCCGGTTCGGAGTTATTAAGCTTCCTTGACGCGTACTCCGGCTATCATCAAATCTGGTTAAAGCGCGAAGATGAAATCAAGACAAGCTTCGTAACTCCTTCAGGAGTCTTTTGTTATGTAAGAATGCCTTTTGGCTTAAGAAATGCTGGAGCTACTTTTTCGAGGTTAATTGCTAAGACTCTAGGTCATCAATTAGGTCGTAATGTAGAGGCCTATATGGATGATATTGTAATAAAGAGTGCTTTAAAGCACCAACATAGCCTAGACTTAGCAGAAATATTCAATAGCCTTCGGACATGTGGGATCCGTCTCAACCCCGAAAAATGTATCATCGGGGCGCAGGCTGGAAAATTGTTAGGGTATCTAGTTTCAAGCAGAGGGATTGAAGCTAGCCCCACTCAGATAACTGCGTTACAGAGAATGGCTCCCCCAGAGAATTTAAAGCAAGTGCAAAAGCTGACCGGTCGTCTTGCAGCACTTAGCAGATTCCTAGCAAGGTCTGCGGAGAGAAGTTTGCCTATTTTCAAAGCATTGAAAGGGTCCGAAGATTTTGCATGGACACCAGAGTGTTAGAAGAGCTTCGAAGATATTAAGAATTATCTCAGTAACCTTGCTACACTCACGGTGCCTGTTGCAGATGAAACCCTACTCCTCTACCTTGCAGCTACTGGCTCTGCTGTCAGTGCAGTCCTTGTCAGAGAGGTTGATTTCAACGGGAAGTTGGTACAGAATCCAGTTTATTTTGTGTCCGAAGCATTGCCCGGAGCAAAAACAAGATATTCCGAGCTTGAGAAATTCACTTATGCTCTGATAATGGCTTCGAGGAAGCTAAGGCATTATTTCCTGGCACATAATGTAATTGTACCAACTTCGTATCCTTTGGGAGATATGCTCCGAAGTAAGGATTCCACTGGAAGAATTGAGAAGTAGGCTATTGAGTTAGCACCCTTCGGCATATCCTTTGTGGCAAGAACATCAATTAAGTCGCAAGTGTTGGTAGACTTCGTGGCAGAATGGACTCCCCCTGCAGCATGGGCTCCGGAGAAGCCAAGTGAAGGGATTTGGACTATTTATTCTGATGGAGCTTTCCAAGCATCCGGAGCAGGTGTCGGAGCTGTGATAATTTTGCCTTCAGGGCAAAAGGCAATGTACTCCGTAAGACTCAACTTTAAGTCTACCAATAATACAACGGAGTATGAGGGAATTTTATTGGGACTTCGAAAGGCATGTGCTCTAGGGGCTACAAGAGTTGTTATTAAAACAGATTCTCAGATTGTAGCAGGGCACGTAGACAAGAGTTTTCAAGTTCGACATCCACAGCTTGCAAAGTACTTAGAAGAAATCCGAAAAATCGAAGCAGCATTCAAAGGGATTTCCATTCGGAGTATACCTAGAGCAGAAAATATGCAAGCTGACATCTTAGCAAAAGCTACAGCCGGAGCTATGGACATACCCAAAGAAGCTTTTTATGAAGAACTCAGTACACCTTCGGTGCCACAAATTCCTGCTGCGGAAGTCCTCTGCATTCCAAGTACAGATTGGTTAAGTTCAATCATGGAATTGTTGCAAGGATAAGCAAATATGTCCGAAGGGCCACAACTTTCGAGGTTAAAGCTTAGAACTCAGAATTACCACATAATCAACGGTATTTTATACAAGGCCGGAGTATGTTCCCCTCTGCTCCGATGTATATCTCAAGCCGAAGGTCAAGAAATTCTTCGAGAAATTCATGAAGGACTTTGCGGTAGCCATCTGGCCCCTCGAGCTTTGGCAGGAAAAACACTTCGCCAGGGGCTTTATTGGCCTACAATAGTAGCTGATGCGGAGAGCTTGGTCCGCACTTGCCAAGGATGTCAGTGGATAGGATGAAGAAGTCATCGCCCACCAACAGCTCTTCAAGTCATTGCCCCAGTATGGCCCGGCCCATGGCCAGATGGGGCATGGATCTTATTGGTCCCTTCCTAGCAGCAAAAGGAAATTTTAAGTTCGCAGTGGTAGCAATCGAATACTTTCCAAAGTGGGTCGAAGCGGAGCCCCTAACAGCTATCACTTCGAATAATGTTCAAAATTTTTTCTGGAAGAATATTATATGTCAGTTCGGAGTGCCTCGGCAGCTGACAGTAGATAATGGAACACAGTTTGATGCAGAACCCTTTAGGAAATTCTGTGAAGACCTAGGCATTTAACTATGTTTTGCTGCGGTAAGACATCCTCAATCTAATGGAGCTGTTGAAAGAGCCAATGGTAATATCTTGTCAGGGCTGAATCAAAGAATAGTGGGATTGGCAAAAGGATTGTGGACCGAAGAGCTCCCAAAGATCCTATGGTCCATCCGGACAACTCAGACAAGGTCTACCGGCTTCACTCCTTTCAAACTATTATTCGAAGATGAAGCTATGACACCAACAGAGCTCAAAGGAGGATCAGTTCGCAGCACTGAACCGGAAATAGAAGAAGAAAGACAAGCTTCGCTGGATTTAACAGAGGAGACAAGACTTCGAGCTGTGGCAAATTTGTCAAAGTATCAGCAGCAGACGAAGACTTGGTTCGACCCGAAGGTCAAGATTAATGAACTTAGGCCGGGTCATCTCGTTTTGCGAAGTATCATAGCACCAGGAAAATTAGGAAATAAGTGGGAAGGTCCATACTTAATTGTTCGCTCAGGGCGTCCTGGTTCTTTTAAGTTAGCTAATTTGGAAGGTGAAGAGTTAGCGCATACATGGCATGCGGAGCACCTAAAGCGATACTTCGCATAGAGGCTCCTTGTAATCATTTGTAAACACTTTCCGAATTCATAAAGCATATGGTTCAGATAATGCCTACCCCTCATAAACTTCCCACTTCCGAGTGGACGCACTGGAATAGCGGAGTTGACCGAGAGGGAAGTGTCATTAATTTGAATCATATTTTCGGACTTCGGACCACTGGTCCGAAGTTTCCGATGTGGTGGGATGACATAATCCGTAGTCCAAGCCACCGGCTTGTAGGCATCCGTAAAAGAGCCCGAGACCACAGGATGAGGAGTCCAAGCCACTGGCAGGTAGACATCCGTAAAAAGAGTCCAAGGAGACCAAATGATGCGGAGTCCAAGCCATTGGCTTGTAGGCATCCATAAAAAGAGTCCAAAGAGACCACTGTGAATTCCAAACCACTGGTTTGACAGAATTCGCAAAAAGAGCCGAAGGAGGCCAAAACAAAACAGAGTTTGAGCCATGAGCTTCGAATGTCTGTTAAAAAGTCCAAAGTGACAAATCATTTAGGACACTAAAGTGTCCGAAAAGTTGTCCAAAGTGATTTCTTTCAAAACATAAGGTACTAAATTACCAATCTTCAGACTACAAATAGTCGAAGACATTTTATAAGATTTTAATCAATCTTTAAATTGCTGAGGGGCTCCGAAACCCCAAAATTGTACTCCTAAGTTTTTCTTTGCGCCTAACCATCTTTGAATATAGTTCGAAGTTGCTTATGCCCAAAGAGGGGCTGGTAAATAGGGAGACAATTTTAAATCGATATTTATTATTCGAACAAAAATGAGTTCATCATGAAAAAACGGTATCTATACCAAGAAGGAATCGAAGACCCCTTCGATCTCTAGAGCTAAGGTTGGAATGACTAGTTCCAGAGCCGGGAGTTCTAACAACTTTGCGTTTAACTCTCCTACCTCCCTTCGAAGCTCTAAAGTCTTTCTGTTCTTGTTGAAGCTCGGCCCAAGTTCGAAGTCGTTCGGGGCTCCTTTCCCAGCTTCTAAGTTCTTCAGGCTTTTTACCTTGAGCTTCATCTTCGTCTTCGGACCATACGATATCTTCGGAAGATGAACCTTCCAAGTTAACTTCTTTTTCTTCCTCTTTAATACAAGACAGTATGTCTTTGCTTACTTCGGGCGTAATCACACCAGAGCTATCCCGAGGAACTAAAAATCGATGGCGCTTGTGAAGTTTTAAAATATCGAAGGTAGTCCATAGTAGGCGGAGTTCTTTGTTAACGTCTAACACTTCGACATCTTCCATGTGAGGCAAAGCCTAAAAACATGATATGTAAATTTTCATTCATAAATGTACAAAAGCATGATGCTTTACATAGTCGAAGATCCTAAGATATTTCTAAACCTGCAGGTTTGGCGGGGGCTGACTGCTCGAAGCTTGGGACCGAGCTTGCTTCTGGCATTGTCCTTCATCAATCCAAGCCTTGATCACAGAGTGACCTTCGGCTCTCCATGAAGTTTGAAAGGCTCGCCAAGCAGCGGCCACACCTTCGGAAGGAGTAAGAAGCTGATTGTCGTCAAAGGTAATGGGAGCCACCCCTGCATTCGGAGTTATCGATTGGCCCAGATCTTCGTAGTGACGAAGTATGCCGATAGCAGCCACTTGTCCGGAGATTTCTCCGTACCGAATGCCTGCTGTCTTCATTTGCTTCGCTGCTCCTTGGATCCTCTTCAGCCGTCGCAGCAGGGGGATGTTGTCATCTGAAGGAAGCGTCCCAGTAGTACCAAAGTACTCTAGAACACCTAGCAGTTGGTTCATGACCTCCGCAGCTACCTTCTCCGACTTCAGCTTGTCTTCAACTAAGGCATCCTTCACCGAAGTTAATTCTCTTACCACTCCAGAGAGCCTAACTGCCTCCATAGCTAAAGAATTTTTCTGGTTGAGTAGCTGGCTAGCTTCTTCAGCAGCTTTGGCTTTTTCTTCTTGAAGCCTGACAAGCTCAGCTCCCACCGTAGCGTGCTCTACCCGCATCTTTTCAATTTCCGCTCGAAGCACAATTTGTTCTGCTTCGAGCTCTTTGTTCGCAGCTTCCAAGCTTTGTCTGGCCCTGCGCTCCGTTGAAACCATGTTGTCTAAGTGGGAAACCCGACCTTCGGAGATAGTAAGATTTCGTTGAAGAGTTGTATTTTCCTCTCGAAGGCGAAGGCTTCCACGCTCATTTGAAATGTTCGCAGCTCGGGCCAAGACTGTTTGCTGCGAAGAGAAAAAACCAAGGTGAGAAATAATTTGTATATAAGTTTGATTTTGTTTTGCAGATACTTCGTACCTGGTATGCTGCACGTTCCATGGCAGCGTTAAGCTCCGAACTCTCCGCCTCGCTTAAGATGGCCACCAAGTCCGTCTCCCCCACTTCGCGGCTAGCTCGATCCAAAGGCTCGAGCAAAGTCTGAAGTCCAGTTCTTCGCTCCAAGAAAGGAGCTAGAAGAGGGAGCATACTCAAGGCCTGCTGGTCATCTTCGTTTGGTGAAGGCCCGGAGTGTTGAGCTGTGTCTTTTGGAGCTCCGGCAGACTGACCCCCCTCCGTAGATTGGCTTTCGTCTGTTGACTCAGACGGAGTTGATCCTGAGCTCGGAGCAGGAAGGTGGTCCATCTTGCCTTTGCCTTTTCCAGGTCCCATTTGAGCGACTTCTGGAATCGGCTCCGAAGTTGTCGAAGGCCCAGGAATTATATCTTCGGGAAGGACCTCTTCCACGAGAGTAGATCTTGTAGAAACAAAGGTATTATACATTGCATAATTTCGCAGGAAAAAAGAACAAAAGAATTATGCGAAGTTTACCTCCGACGTTTGACGACGGGTGAGCATTAGACTGCTTGGTGGGTCGAAGGCTACTCCAAAGTCTTCGTCGGAGTCTACAGTCAAATCTTCGACTGTTGGAGCATCTTCGGGAACGGTCGTTGTTACTTCACCCGGAATTGAAGTTGATTCTACAGCAACTTCGACTCCGCCTTCATTCATAGGGGTTCCATCTTGCGGTAAATTTTCTTGAGCAGCCAGAGTCCTCACTTGCTCGAGGTTGTCTTGAGACTCCGGCACGCTCGCAGCATCATCAATATTTGTATTTGTTTGGGTTGCATCCTTGTCGATCAGGTCAACCAGCATCCTGCCTTCATCCTCCAAGAAAATCAGAGACCAAAGCTCTTGGGCTTGAAGGCGCAACAACTCTTGGCTTTCGAGCTACCTTCTTTAGCGGAGTCTTGGCAGAGCTCGAGGCTCCGACTTCAGCTTTTCTCTTTTTGGGCCCTTTCTCCAAAGGCACCCAATCCACAAGAGGGGGCGGAACAACTTCGAGTAGTCCCCATACTCGGTTGGACCGTTCCCAAGTACCAACCAATTTAATTCTCCATTCCTTCTCGGTCGGAGTTGGGACACCCAGAATCTTCTCCGAAGCTCGTACAATCTGCTCCGAAGTTATAGGGGCCGAAGAGGCTGAAAATTGAGTTAAGTTGGTTATTTCTTCGAATAAATATACATGACATATGTTGTTTTCGAAGTTACCTACAGGGCTCGAGTTCGAAGAAATTTTGCGAAGACCGCCCTCCGAATCTTCCTCAAAGGTGATCGGCCAGTTGGCCATCAAAGGAGGGATTTGAAGCCCGAGGAATTCTTCGGCTAAGTCCCGCATACTCAGGCGGTGACTGATTTTTTGGAGCAGGCTGAGGCGAGCTTCGAGCTGGCCCGGATCTGGATGCACAAGAGCTTCCTTTCGGAAGTTGATATCTTGCAAGGGTCCAGCTAGACGACTGCTCGCCCCAACTTCGGCATAAAACCACTTCAAGATCCAGTCTGTATACCATCTGGCATTGATGGCCTTGGCGGGAAACCGGAGAGCATACTCGTCTCGAAGCCTGAAGTTGATACTTCCGAAGGCCACCACCATCTTTTCACCTCTAGGGCCTACGAAGGTCTTTGGTTGGCACGAAGCTTTGTGTAGTGCTGCGAAGATCTCAGCCCTTCCTTCGCAACCTTCGGCTCATAACGCCCATTCGAAGATGGCCAGACGTGCTACTGCATTCGGAGAGAGCTGGGGAAGAGTAACGTGGAATAAGTCCAATACCTCAGCCAAGAAGTCAACTACTGGAAGCCCCAAGCCAGCTTCGAAGAAGGCTTCGAAGACAACCACTTCTCCAGGCCTTGGCGACGGAATGACCTCTTTCCCGGCTTTGCGAATCATGACTCCAGAGCTGATTTTGCCTTCTATTGCGGCCGCGAGTGATTCCCTTTTGCAGGTTGAGGGCCCCAATTGATAAGACTGATCCGTGTACTTCGTTGATGCCGGGAAGAGGTCTTGAGGGTCATCATTTTGGGGATCTCTCCCCGCCGCCGCCATTGCTGCCACTGCTGGTGTCGGAGTTGCCGTTGCCGATGTCGCAGCCGCCGCTGCTGCCGCAGCCTACTGCTGAGCCAAGGTTGAAGCCGTTCCAGGACCCTTGAAATTGGTTTTCGCCATGGGATCGCACGGGTCGCTTGAGGAGAATAATGGAGGTTAAGGTTTGTCTGATGGCTTGTTTGCGCGAAAGCGGTGGAAAGGTACTCGAGAAGGGGCTGGGCCCTCTATTTATAGCCCAGACCACGATTTTTTACCGTTTGCATCTGCCATTTCACATTCTTAACCGTTATTTTGTTGCGGAGTTAACGCATCGCGTAACTTCCGTTAGAAGGAAAAAGCCAACAACTATTTCTTCCAAGTCTAAAAAGGCTTTCGGGCTTCTCGAGTTAATTCTAAGATAGTTCGAATGTAATTTTCTTAGAAGCTGATTCGAAGTTTTACATTTCCACGTATTTCGGAGATGGATTAAATCTGCTAACCCCTACGCATGATTATTTTTCTTGCGTATACTGCTCTCCTAACATTACAGATTTAACGGAGAAGCGTATTCGAGGGGCTACTGTTGGGGGAAAATATTCCATCTTCAGGGTTATTGCAGTAACAGGACAAAGGCCGGTGATTAAGTCAAAGGTTTCCAGCATATAACTCCGGGGATACAGTAGATCAAGTTCGAAATATGGAGACGGATTCTAGTTCGGAGTATATCTTCGAACTTAGACCCTTCCGGGAGTTTCTTTGCCAGCTAAGATGGAAGACTTATCTTCTTTCTCATTAGATTAGTCTTTTACCATTTTAGCCCTATTAAGGGTACCGAATAGTTTCCACTATGTCGGTTGTAATAGAGGGGTAAAAGGGTCTTTTCCTTAATGTTTGGGCCTATAAATACCCCCCGTTTTACCCTGTAATACAGACCGAATACAAGTTATTCAATACACACTTTCGAACTATTTTAAGCTATTATCCTTTCGGAGGCTTAGAATAGTTTACTTCGTAAACACTTCGTTTGTTGGTTTCTAATCTTCAGAAACCTGTTAGCGTAATCTTTTACGCCAACAAATATCTTCATGTAAACCATCATTTCTAGATTGTATTTCTTTCTTTAGTTGCTTACTTCTTCCTCTAGCAAAGAGACCCACAATGTTACAAGCATTCTTAATAGATAATGCATTGGAGAAAAAAATATATGGAAGAGTGACTCACAACCCATCTCTTGAAGCCCCATCTCGGACTCTTAATACCTCACATATCACCAATCTTAAATCACCAAATCACCTCTCTTGCACTCTCTCATTCAGGCCATGGAGGGGCCATTGGTGTGTGTCGGTGAAGACGGCTGAGGACGGCGGTGGTGTGGGGTCGGTGCGCAGAGGAGGGATGACATGCCTGGGCGGCAGCGGCGAGGGCATCAGTGGTGGTGGAGGGGAGTGAGAGGGGTAGTCAGTGCGCAGCGATGGAGGGGCAGGGGCGAAGCCAAAACCTCTCTTGGAGGTTCCAAGAACCCCTTCCAAAAAATTTTAGCTATTATTACAAAATTTTCACTTTTTGTGCATCACCTCAAATTTAATATGTTGTATCATTTAAAGCGGTACACCCTCTTAGTTTTACTCTAGCTCCGTCACTGTGGAGGGGAGCGGAGGCTCGGTGCCCTTCTTCGTGTGCTCGGACTGCGTGACCGACACCCTCCACTCTCCAATGTCATCACCCACTTTGGTCGCCTCCATCATCAGTCATCACCCACCTTGATTGCCTCTGCTGTGCACATCGATGCCCGCATCGTCGCCTCTGCCCCCTCCATGGTCTATAGATTGAGAATGAGAGAGGTGTTTGATGCTTTAAGATCGGTGATATGTGAGATGTTAAGGGCATGTTTGGTTGCTAGACATAATTTGCCAATAAAAGTTGTCACACTTATCTAAGGTGAAGCTACCAAATTTTTTGCCACACTTTGACAAGTCTAAGAAAATCTTGCCATACTTTTTTAAGTCATTGACATGTGAGACCAGAGAGAATCTTGCCACAGTTTATAGCAACAACCAAACCGCTATCAATTTAGTCAAACTTGTCTAACCTTAGACGTGGCAAAGTGGAATGTGAGATAGGCTTAAGGAGATAGGCTGTCAGGCCCGTTTTTCTTTCATGCATTGGTACCACTAGGCATTTGTCGTCACAAAGGAGTGACGGCACCACCAATCTGATCAGCTTACGCGGATCTGGTTGGATGTCGTCCATGGCCCAACGCACTTGGAAGGCCAACCAGACAACGGTACAGGACAATCAGGAATCAGGATGTTGCTTGCTCTTGTTCACGTTGAACCCGGCGGGAAGCCAAGTCTGTTGTCGAGGAATATCGGATGTGACATTTTCTTGATTGCTTCATGAATCTTCTGTTCTCCAAATCTATGCTTAAATTAACCATCATCATCTGGACGGTGGGGACTAAGAAGATAATAAAACCAAATGAACCGTAGAGATTCATTATGAATAATTAAAAAGGAACTAAAATGTGGTGCAAATCAACATCATGTCCTCGTGTTGGATGACAAGATAACTCTGTGTAAACAATTGTTTCGGTATTCGTTTTTTCCACCGAAACAATCGTGAGAGTGCTAGTTGGAACAAATATACCTGGGCATAGCACACACGGGCATATTCTGTTTTGATTCCGAGTGTTTGCATAATGCAACGGTAGACTAGCGTAAAGAATTCAATGGTCAGTTTGGTTCGATGAATATATTTAAATAAGATAGGATAATTTTATTTAGTCAGTTGTTTGGTTGGATTATGAATGTGAATGAAATGGCTAAAAAATTATTTTTTCAATATACTATATGGGGATTTAAGAATTTTCCTAAGCGCACATAAAAGATGGATTAATCATCAGAAAATCGGTATCCTAGACCTAAAAAAAGCTGCACTAAAAAAATGGACTTGAACCTGATTGCTTGGGCTGATGACTGGTTCGTCGCAAGTCAACTCAAATAATTGATGTGCATTGTGCAAAAGAACAGCTAATAAGTCCGATTAGCAAATACAGGATATATGTTTGACTCGAGGAGACGAGGACTGATGGAGCGCCAGTGAGCAGAACACGCCTAGAGGAGCTTCCAAGGTGATATTGCACTAAGAATCGTAGATACCTGTCATCGAGACGACAAAACAGAGAACATACGAGTCATACGAACACATGACGAAGCAAGTAAAATAAGTAGCCTTCACATCATTGTATGAATATGCACCAGAATAGCTGTTTATACATGTTCAGACTTCGGAGCAAGCAGTATTCAACATCAAAGAAGGGGCTGAAGGGCACAAAACAGTCATCAACTTTGCAGAGCCGCAGGGATATGATATCTAGACATGATCCCATATTTCCTACTATCCGATGTACTTGTTTGTCGGCATCAAATGGAAACTGCTTCTCCTGCTATTTTAGATATCCTTGGGCACATCGGTGTTAGTGAGACGCTAGCTCTGGAGGTAACATGCTTACATGCACATCAGTGTTACTCATATGATGTGAAACGGAGATGTTGTAAGTGTATGTTATGTTTTATGAAACATTGTTCTATTCCGTAAAATAGATATTATCATTATTAATTAATGAGTGTGTGAGTGATTCATCAGACTCTAAATTAATAATATAAACGCATGTTAGAGAAAGAATATACATTGGATAGATATTGTTAAGATTTTGTGTGTTATCAGTTAGTTTCAAGTGATGTTTACGTAAAATCCTTAGAAAACAGATCATTATGATTCCTAACATATACATATATAGTAGCTTACTTAAATCTACTAAACGATTGCTCCATAACTTAGTAGTTATAAAATTAGTATTTTAGTTTGCTATGAAACATGCATGTCGTAGGGTGTGAGTAGTCAAAATAAAATTTGCCCCTCCTAGTAAATAGAAGAAATATCTATAGGCCCCTCAATATAATGGATTATAGAAGTGCATGGTGATGTTGAGGTGATTGAAGAATCAATTATAAGTTTATAATCCAATACGAGATCGAAAGAGATTGATCTAAGAAGAGACACAAGTCTCACCTTGAACTCAATCGGTATCGTGAGGCAAATGGACTTGTATATGAGAATGTTATGCATTTGTGGATGCACTAAGTCCAAAGAAATTATCTAGTGCGCATTTTAAGAGATGGTAAGCAAAAGTCTGTTTATGTCTTACTGCTATGAATGTATGGGAAGTGAGACTTGGAAAACCTGGAGGTGAACTCTCTTCTGATGAGTAGAAGAAGTTCGCGGATGCCAATAATCTCTTCATAGGATTGCATTCTAGGCGTGCTCTCTGATAGTCTGTGTGATGTTTACATCACTGTGACAGATGTGAAAGAGTTGTGGGATGCTCTAATTGCAAAATATGGTGCATCAGATGCAGACAATGAATTATACCTCATGGAGAGCGTTCACAACTATAGGATGGTGAACAACCGTTTTGTGGTGGAACAAGCCCACGAGGTTATGTGCATTGTCAAGGAACTTGACCTCATTAAGTGTCCTCTACTTGATAAGTTTGTGGCTAGGTGCATTATTGCAAAGTTGCCTTCTTCATGGAGGAACTTTGCCACTACTCTAAAACATCAGAGATAGGAGATATCAGTTGAAAACCTGATAGCATCTCTTGATGTTGAAGAGAAAGTTTGGGAAAATGACGCTTCTGAGAAAGGAGGTGAGGGTCAGTCTAGTACTAATTTGGTGCAGAAATCCCCACATAACAAGAGCAAAGGGAAACATAAGCCTAAAAAGGTTATGAGAACCACTACCTTTAAGAAGAAGAAAAAAACATAGCTAAGTTGAATTGCTTCACTTGTGGTGACTGGGACATTTCTCTAAGGACCGTCCAGATCGTGCAGACTGCAAATGGCAAAAGGTTAAGAATGTCAACATGGTGACAATCGGTAATACTGAGGATGGGTACGGTAATCCATTTATTATGCTTTCAGTATTTTAGACTACCAACTGGTGGTTTGATACAACTGCTAATGTTCATGTGTGTGCTGATATCTCTATGTTTTCTTCTTACTAGGTTGTCCAGGATTCTTCTGTCCTAATGGGGAATGGGTCACATGCTTCTGTTCATGGTATTGGCACGGTAGATCTAAAGTTTACTTCATGAAAGATCGTGCAACTAAGAAACGTGTAGCATATTCCTACTATCAACAAGAATCTTGTTAGCGGTTTTGTTCTGTTGAAAGACGAGTTTAAGGTAGACTTAGAGTCCAATAAATTAGTATTATCAAAACATGAACAATTCTTTGGTAAAGTCTATGATTGTATAGGTCTGTTCCGCTTTTTCCTTTCTGATTTTAGCAATAAGTCAGTGAACCATATTTGTGGCAACATTAATGATGTCAAGTATTTGGCATTCACGTTTATGTCACGTTAATTTTGGCTTTATGTCTCGTTTATCCAGCATGTGTTTAATTCTGAATTTCACCATTGCCAAAGGTTCTAAGTGTCATAGTTGTGTGCAATCAAAGCAACCTCGGAAGCCTCACAAGGCGGCTGAGAAGAGAAACTCGACACCTTTAGAACTCATACATTCTGATTTCTGCGAGATGAATGGTGTGTTGACAAAGGATGAAAAGAGATATTTCATGACTTTTATTGATGATGCATCTAGATTTTATTATGTGTATCTGTTGCGAACTAAGGATGATGCATTAGACTACTTAAAAACCTATAAAGCTAAAGTTGAAAATCAACTAGAGAGAAATATCAAACGTGTAAGGTCTGATCAGGGTGGTGAATTTTTTCCTAAAATATTTGATGAATTCTTTGAGGAACATGATATTATTCATGAGAGGACGCCTCTCTATTCGCCCAAGTCAAATGGAATCACCGAGAGGAAAAACCGCACGCTAACTAACCTAGTTAACGCCATGTTAGCTATTGTCGGTTTATCAAAGGCATGGTGGGGGAGGCTCTACTGACTGCGAGTCACGTCCTGAATAGAGTTTCTAATAAGAAGAAATATCAAACTCCATATGAGATATGGTTTGAGAGAAAACCATCATTGTCTTACTTGTGTACTTGAGGATATTTAGCGAAACTCAATGTTCCAATTATGAAGAAACGCAAGTTGGGACCTAAGACAATGGATTGTGTCTTTCTAGGCTACGATCAGAGGAGTATGGCGTATAGATTTTTGGTAGTAAAAGATGAGTTGCCTAATATGCATGTTGGTACTATTTTAGAATCATGTGATACAACTTTTTTTGAGAATGTGTTTCCTTTGAAAGGTATGTGTAACATCGCTAGATATTCTACTGAGATAATTCCTCAACCTAGTATAACGACTAACTTTGAGTCTTCTAAACAACATAATCAGTTTGAAGAAATCCTTGTGGATGATGACAGTGAAGCTCATAGGAGTAAGAGACAAACGGTTGCAAAATCCTTTAGTGATAATTTCACTGTGTACCTTGTGGATGACACTCCTACCATTACTGAGGCATATGCATCTATGGATGCAGATGATTGGAAAGAAGTTGTCCATAATGAGACGGACTCAATTCTATCTAATGGTACATGGGAACTGACTGAACGACCGTATGGTTGCAAAATCGTGGGTTGTAAGTGGGTGTTCAAGAAGAAGCTTAGGCCTGATGGCACTATTGATAAATACAAGGCTTGGCTTGTGGACAAAGGATACACATAAAAAGAAGGTGAAGACTTTTTCGATACTTATTCACTTGTCACTAGACTGACCACAATCAGAGTATTGCTTTCCTTGATAATCTCCCCCTTGATGAGTGCATTGTCAACACCCTTTTCAGCTCATCTCCAAAACCTGCAAAACATGTGGAAACAGAAAAACAAAGACAAAAGAAAATAGAAGAAAGAAAATAAAAGTTTAACCCTAATGACCAAAAGCCAAACAGAAGCAAGAAAGATGGTCATAATGGTTAACCAAAAATAAAGCCTCAAAAACAAGTGCAAATCAAGTGCAAATCTCAGAATTACCAACAAGAATAAACTCCCCCTGAAATAAATCCCAGAGAAAGCCGAAAATATATCCAAAATTTCTCCCCCTTGTTGACAATTGGACTCATCAAGTGAGACTAAATGCACTTTAAAGAGACATAAACACAAACTCCCCCTGAAATGCAGCTTCCCCTCAAAATATGCCATGAATGCAGATGGAGTGCAGGTGGAGTGTAAAAAGCATGCTTCTTAGATATGATTGACTGCAATTACAACATCTAACGGGTATAGCGAAAGATATACTGTCTAAGATACATGACATGATCAGTGCAATAGATGATATCTTAAGAAAGTCATTAGCACACATTTTTCGATTTTTGCAAAAACAAAAGCATCACCACTTTTTCTAGTAGACAAGCAAGGTAAAACATGAGATGCAAAAGCTAACTAATATCTACCAAGATAAACATTGTCCAAAACAAAGTGCTTCAGCAAACTTGTCATCTTTTTAAATTTTTCAGACCTTTTTTTTATATTTTTCATTTCTGCCAGGGGTTATTTGCATGTCAAACCTTATGCTAACTGACCAAGTCAAGCCTAGGCCAGAACTGGACCATCAGAAGCTTAAGACATTGGTCTTGGCATACATTACACCGTCCTAGTTCATACCGAAGTGCTATGGTAAGCAGTCCAGAACAATGCAATGCGACAAAACAAACCCACCTGGATCTTTTCTAATAATCATAAAAATGCATAACTTTTTCATTTTTTCTGAATTTCTATCATTTTTATAGCACATTTTCATATTTAAAGCATATAAATGTCCAAGTTGCATATCTGCATCTAAGTAAGGATCTAGCTATCAGGCATGTAAAAGATAGCGAAAGCATTCAGCCTACACATGCTAGTTACCAGAAGCAATGGTGATCGTTTTTCAATTTTAAAGCATAAAAGCCATGCATATGACAAAATATCAGATATATCATGTGAACTGAACTAGAGCATGATCATCGACAAGTAATCAAAAACATATACTAGCTAGATAAAGTAAAGCAGATTAATCATGTAATAGAAGCAAGCTCAAAATGTGATTGATGATTATGCATGATATGAACACACACACAAAAAGATCAATAAAAATAAAGAAGAAAGAGAAACTGATACCAATGAAAAGCTGACTCAAAATATCCCCAAAAGGATACACAACTCCCAAATCAAGATCAATAATCATGAGTGGGAACAAACGGTCAAACACCAGGTTTGGCAAAGGTGTTAAACCAGTGTCGAGCCATCTGCTCAAATGTAGGAAAGCAGAAGGAATAATATGAGTCTGGACCGAAACGCGGATCAAAGCGCGGTCCTCTGATCTTCCTAAAATCATGGTCGTGAGATCCAAAACCGTATACCGAACAATCTGGAACTCTGCCGGAACGGAAACCACCCTCCGGAGCACGATTATAAAAATCATCTCCACTACCACCACCTACACGACGTGGCCTGGCCTCTAGCCTCTCTCTACGTCGAGGGACTCTCTGTCTACCACCCTGCTAGTAGAACTGCTCCTGCCCACCTCGAGCTTTCTCTGCTCGCTCAACCCGCTTCCTCCTGAAGCAAAACTCCTCAAGATGCCCGTCTCTCTGACAAAACTCACAGTGATAGGTAGGCTTCTTGGGATGTTGTTGTGGCTTAGGGTTCTTAGGCTTGGTGGTGTTGGGTGAAGCATCTTTGCTGTGAGAGGGTCCAGGTAAAGAATCAAGAGAAGTGTGAAGAGTTTTAGGCTTAGGAATCCAGATCTACTTCTTAGGTGGAGCTTTAGGTTGTTCTTGGATCACTCCATCCTTAGGCTGACTATCCTTAAAGGACTCAGTGGAGTGAGTCTTGGGATATCTCTGTTCGGGAGTCATCTTACTCCACTCCACTGCTCGGCTAATGGCGCTCTCAAAATCAGCCTTGGTATAGGTGTAACCTACCCCAAACCCATCCTGTCTCTTGAACTGCTGGATCATCATGCTGAGTTGTGGCTCTTTAGCACTGATCCAACTTAGGATTGAACGGAGGTAAAAGTTCTCGTTCTGAACATCAGCTAGCTCCTCTCTCAAAGAAGCTAACACCTCCACCTGAGACAAGCAGATCTCACACTCTTTATCAACTTCGACAGACTTCTCAGCTTTTAGCTTAATCAACTCCATTCTAATGGATAAGCAGTTCTCACAAACAGTGGATGGAATCGACAAGGTCTCAAGCTCTAGCTTAGTCTGCTCCAACTCATCTCTCACTCCAGCTAACTCGCTCAACTGCTCATCACTATTGGCTCTCAGCTCGGCTATACTAGCTAAATGAGATGGGTAGTCTACAAAAGGTGCGACGACAGTGGCATGAGCATCTTTCAGCTCCTGCTGAGCGCTCTCAAGCTTAGTGGCCAATGCGTCTCTCTCATCTACTCTCTCTGTGTACCTGGACTTAAGAGTCGTCAGGTCACACAACAACACCTCACAGTTGGGGAACTCACCACTATCACCCAAGCAAGAGGAAGAAGACAAACTCTCAATCTTGCCATTTGCCGTGGCAAGCTCACTCTCAAGCTCGTCTATCCTCTTCTTAGCCCCTCTAAGCAGTTTCTCCCTATACTTCAACTCCTGACTGTTTTGTTCTAGTAAATTAACAACTTTTTGTTCATAGGAAGATGCCTTCTCATCGTCGTCGTTGTCGGAGGAGTCGGAGGAGTCCTTTTCTTTCTTCTCCCCAAGATCCATTGAGCAGAAGCTCCTGTGAGATCTTTGGTTGTGACGTGAGCGACTCTTCGGCTTGTCCCCGAAGCCCATGAAACAGAGGCCCACCGGATTTTCCCTGTCCTTCCCCTTCCTGATCATGATATCTTCATCACTTGAACTTGAAGACGAGGAGGAAGACGAGGATCTCTTGGTGTATCTTTTCTCCATCTCGGCGAAGGAGGTCTTGTCTCGCTTCTTGTTCTCACGCCCGTAGTCCTTCAGAGCCTTTCGAAAGAATCTTGTCTTGGGCTTGCCCTTCGTGGAGTTGTCGTACTTGCCGGGGTTGTAGGAGTTGCCATCGGTTCCCTTCTTGTAATTCTTCTGCTTGGGACAGTCGGCGATAAAATGACCTGGGTCACCACACTCAAAGCATCCGGATTTTGTGTCGTGTCTCTTAAACATTCGCTTATCATAAACACGTCGCACCCGGTTGTTAAACAGGCACAAATCATCATCTCCTAGAGTATCAAGTTGTTCCTCGGAGATAGACATCAAGGAAAAAGCAGTACAACTCAAGGCATTAGGATCAGTCGATGGTGTCGCAAATGCCAGAGTCTTTGAGACAGAATCGGTGAGATTTGATCTCAACTGAATATCGACCTCTGAGGCCTTGAGCTTACTAAAAAGCTCTGCGATGGTCAAGGTATCATAGGACGCGCTCTCAACAATAGAAGAAACCTTGATCTCCCAGATCTTATGGTCCAAGGTATGGAGTACCTTAATCGCCTGTTTATGATCCGAGACCAGCTGATCACACTCAGCCTTGTTAACGCGAAGCTTGTTAATGATCGATTGAAAACGACCAAACAAAGCCTCAACTGTCTCACCCGGCTTCTATGAGAAATTTTCATACTCACGCCGGTAGGTCTGATAAAGCCTAGCCTTGACCTGAGCTGTCCCCTCATGATGTGCCTGGAGGGTAGCCTAGATCTCTCGAGCAGTGGTGAGATGGCTAACACGCTCAAACTCACTAGGACCTAAACTAGAAAATAAAATATTCATCGCCTTACTATTATTTTGATGCCGGGTAATTACATCAGCGGCAGTATCCGCAGCAATAGTCGTTATGGTGAAATTAGGATGAACACAAATCTCCCATATGTCCGAGCTCTGGCTCATAAGGTATGCTCGCATGCGAGTCTTCCAATAAGTGTAGCCAAAAGCCTCTAGGGACGGGATTTTGCCAGGAGACGTTATGGTCACTACCTAGGTTTAGAATCGGTTAAGATATTAGAAAACCCTAACCTTGCTCTGATACCACTTGTAGGACCGAAAGTAGCGACCAGAGGGGGGGTGAATGGGCGCCTAAAATTTTTGCTAAACTACGTGCTAATCCCAACACCCAACCAATTTAATAGGACAAATAATATTAGCAAAGCAAATAGTAGGAATTAAACTGGTTTAGCCTAAGAATGGTCGGTGTCCTAATTAAAATGATATTAAAGATAAACTAAACAGAGATACTATGATAAATAAAAATAGGTACTAGAAATATTTAATGACGTAATAAAAAACACTAAATATCTTAATAAAATGTTCAGATCGCCGTCTAAAAATAAAATACTAATTAACTGAATAAAAATGGACCATCCAAAAATTAATTCAGAAATAACCTAAAAATATTTTAGGTACAGACTATAATTAAAAATACTACTGCGACTAATAAATTTTCCTTTTTATATAAGCAGATTAAAAACACTTAAATAAAATGTGCAAGCTCTAATAATATTTTAGCATATTATCTCTCTAAAACTGATCACCAAAAGAATAGCGGATTAAAAAAACTAACCTGCGTGTTCATCGCTATTCACTACGTGCATCGATCTCCGTGCCAACGAAGAGCGTGTGCCCTGGACAACAATCGCTGCACGCCAGCCAGAGAACAACAAAAAAAACACGGAATCGAAGCCCTTTTTTATATGGCGCACGCAAAATGAGATTTCAACATAGCCTTTCTCTGCCGCATGCTGCTGCTTTGCTGAAGCTGCTGCTACTGAGAGCTACAGTGCAATCCTCAAAATGGTGTGCGCACACAGGAAGGAAAAAACCACCTTGACGCAAAAATTCGCGCCTCGCGCTCCGTCTTCTCGCGCCGAAAGAAAGCCGCTGCACGCGCTTAGCTTCGGCTGCAACCACATCAGGCCATCTCGTGCTTCATGCGCTACACGCGCTGCAGCAGGACGCATGCAAGCCACGCAGATTGCACCTGCTCCTACGTGCAAGCAGGATAAAACCGAAAGGAGGCGGAGAAAACTTTGTAGATCGAAAAACAATACCAACCGGTGGAAAAACGAAAATGGACTGCAGATTGATCTATTGGAAAAACAGTCATCTATCCCCAAGGGGATAGGGGCCTATTTATAGGCAAATCCTAATACATGAAAAGACTAATTTACCATCGGGTAAAATTAAACTAACTCTAAAATAAA